>JAQFVV010012573.1:1893270-2214253 GCA_028023455.1 Epiperipatus broadwayi | reverse complement strand
CGCCTTTCGATAGAATGCATTCTAATAATAATAGTAAACGGATAAAAGAACTCATGGAATAAATTAACTTTTAAAAGGAAAATTATCTAAATGAACTTTAAAAGGTATTTAATAATTTTATATATGTATGAATAATATATAAATATATTTTTGAGATTGATATATTTTTTTTTTATTTACTTTTATTTTTCATTATAAAATACGTTTTATAAGTGGTCAATTTAAGCATCTTGTTTTATAATAATATTAGACGTATAATAGATGTTCAGATAATTATCTTAAATAATTTAAAAATCTTAAAATGTAATTTATAGGTTGAAGTTATATATGAATTGTTATATTTATATTATAATGGTTAGGCAAAAATATGTCTTTATATATATTTAATCTATATATACTTATTACAAGTATATACATATAGTTATTCTTTATATTTATATTTAAAACATCAATATTATTTAAAGTTGAACTATAACATAAAATAAAGGATGTACTATTTGTTTTTATAAATAATGCCTTTGTAATTATTTAAAAGAGCGATACTATATTATTCTTATTTTCTTTTAATGCCAAAGTTATTATGAAATTAATTGAATTTATAAATAATAAAAGATAATTTCATATTTCATTTATTATTTGGTTTGTAGGTCACTTACACATATTATTATTCATTTATATATTTAGAGGTACATAAATTTACATAGTTAGATGTGTATATTTGAATTTAGTAAAAGTCCTATTGTTTCTAATATATATATTTGATTGGTTAGTCACATCAACCTTAAAAATAAATTATAAAGATAGGTCTCATTGCTTTACATGATTTCAGATTTGTTTTATGTATAGCCAGCTGGAAGGGCATTTAAACAATTTATTTAAATATAACTGGAATAATTTTGTTTTTCTTCATTCTTTAATTTTAATGGAATACCTAATAGACGTTCCATTATATTTGGCTTGTCCAATTGTAAGCCACCATATAGTTTCCATTACAATATATATATATCTTTAAACACATTATTCTACCTCCAATTACAATTTTTTGTACATTTTCAGAATTATTTTAAATTTGTTATTGGCACATAGATAAAATGAAACCAATTTAAAATAGATCACTTTAAGGCAACCATTTGTTTGTTTTTATCCTTTAATTAAAAAGAGGCAGATATCTACTTATTAATTATTAATTTAATAGCTAACATGGTTGCTTACTGCATGGTTAACTCAAATTACTAGAAAATGAAGTTTTAACTGCATTTTAATACCATATCTTGGTCTAGAGGAGCAGAGGGACTAATCTCTGACCATAAATAATCTTAATGTTTATTGAATGATTCATGAGAAGTTTTCACAACAGAAATGATTCAGTTGGACCATGATAGATGGAACTTGAGCTCAACAGTCTATTATTTTATTACTATGCCAAATTATACAGGGCAATATAATAGAGGTTATAGATTTTTAAAATTAAGAAATATAGTGAAATACATTTTTTCCTATTTAAGACCTTAATTAGGGTAAATTTATAATAAATTATTATTATCATAGCAGCTGCCTTACTTTATGATTATATATAAAGCAAATGAACAAAGATCATCAACATACATATGAAGCATTTATAACCTCTTTTCTCTGAGTTTTAAACCAAAAAGTACCACAGACGACCCCAATATAGATTCAATCAACAATCTTAAACTAATGTCAATGGCAATCTCATTTTAACCATGAGAGACAAAGTCAATTATGATCCTTCTTTTTAGGATGCTTAAAGACCCCAATGAAAGAAGTGGTTGTCAATTAAAGGCAGAATGTGCAAAGAAACTCCTGACTGTGTATCTAAGCTTTAATACAATAATAATCTTTTATTTATCTACATACAAACTAGAGATCCCTTGAACTGAAAAAAAAACTGTATAATATTAAATGAGACATTATCAGGCTTTATGAAGATAAAAATAGAGGTGACAAGACAATTTATTTAAAAAGACAAAATGTATTCCACTATAAAATTTTAAATATTTGAAGCACAAACAGAATGAGATTCATAAAAATGAAGAAAGAAAAAACAATATCATGAAGATAGAATAGCAAAATTAGGTATTTATCTTAATGAAAATTATCAAATTCAGATAAATCACTTTATGTTCTAATAAGTTCTCATTATGATGAAAGATTTTTTAATTAGATGTACAAAATGCTATTGATTAAACTAAATATTTTAAAATTTGTTATAGAAAATAAAGATGAAAATTTTGTAGGTAAATTTGAGACAAAAATGAAGCAGAAAATAGACTTGTAGAATTTGCAGAAAACAATTTTTGAGGAAAAAGAGCAGAGTATGGACATATAAGATCTAAATAAAGTTACATTAAGAGATAAATTTCAAGATCATGCTATAGTTAATAGATTTAACATAGGAAATGATTATTGATTAATATCTTGTAAAATGTATTTATGTAAATCTAGAAAGGCAACATAAAGTCATATTAACAAGTGATATCTCTGGTTTTTAGAAATCTTCCAATAAGTTTAATATACAGTTAGGATATTGTTTAAAAATATTAAGAGTTTTGATGATAGCTCAGATTTGAATGAATTCAATAAGATAATTGATGCTGTATAATGTGATGCCAATAAATTTTTAATTAACTCAAAGAAAGGTCTAACTGAAAAGGAAAAATATGAAAGATTTTTAAATGTCCTGTTTAGAAGAATGACTATCTGGAGTTCTGAATATTAATAGATAATGAAGAAATTTAATTGTCAAATGGCCAGAGAAACTATAAAAAAACATCAAAAGAATAACACAACATTTTGGCATTGGCAAAAAAGTAATTTCAGCAATAAGAAGAAAAGACAAAGTCTACTTCTGGTTGTCATGTTGAAAAGTTTAGTATTCACTAATTTCACTGGAAGCTGACTTATTTGTATCATAAGCTTGAGTTGATAGAAAATTTCACAGCTGAAATACTTGTAAATACTTATTATTCTAATTAAAAACAAATTTAAGCAAAATTAAGAACTTTTTAACAGAAGGACTATCAAAATAAAATCGTTTGTATGATGCAAATGGCTGCCAAGGTTAAAGCCTCAACCTATATTGAAAATATGGAAAATTCCACAGAAAGTGATAGTAGTACAGAAAATGAGTTTATTAAGGTTTCTAAGAAGAAAAATAAGAAAAAGAGTATTAAAAGTGCAGATTCTAATGTTAAGGGGAGTGTGGAAGAAAGTTATGCCCTTAATTTAAGAAATAAAAATTAGTTTTCTAATAATAATCAAGGATTACTTAAAAAAGTTTTCATGCAAAAATCTAGAATAAAAAAGAAGAAAAGACGATATTATTCTTAAAAAGAGAAAACATAAAATATATGCAAGAACTTTTTTAAAAAACTATATAATAATAATAATAATAATGATAATGATGATGATGATGATGATGATAATAATAATAATAATAATAATAATAATAATAATAATAATAATAATAATAATAATAATAATAATAATAATAATAAAGTAAATAATAAAGTACTTCTAGAATTACATGGCATTTTTTATGTGAAAATGTAAGATTTCCAATTAAATTTATAAAGATTAAAAAACCTCAAGAAATAATGAAATTATTATTGATTATACAGCATTATTATTAATATGTATAAAAATATAATGGGTGAAATTAATCCCACTTAAACTTGAATAAAGTGCTTTTTTAGCAGAACTAATTTAATATCAAAAATGAATATGTCTATGTATTTGCATAGAGGGTATTACCAGAGTTTATCTAGGAATCTGATATTTAAATTCTTAAGGACATAGTCATAAAGAAATTTTAGACTATATCATGAAGTATATAAAGACTTACATTAGAAATATCAAAACCAGGCATGGATTTAATTAAAAAACAAAAACAAATATTTTATTGTTTTGTAGATATATAAAGCATAATAAAAAAATCTATGTGCATGCATTACAGTAGGAGGACAATTCATGAACTTGATGAGGACAGAAATAATAGAATCAACTTTAGAGAGTTCATATTATTTTTAAAAAAATCTGTTGTACATGAATTATAAGAAGACAGTGATTTGAATAAACAGATGTTAATAATTAAAAGGAATCAGTGATATAAAAATATTTTTTAAAGCTAAGGTTGAAGAGTAGACATTAAGTCAAATATTTGAGCAATGGAGCTAGATTGAATGTTATTTAAAGAAAAAGACATTATATGGATAGTTGAAGGCTTGAACTAAGAGATGCATATAAAATGAATAAAAAAGGTTGTTGGAGTGATTTGGAAAAGCAAGCTGTGAATCAAAGAAACTGGATTTAACTTGGAGAAATTTTGATCCTCAAGTTGACTGCTAATTGTTGATTATGATATATGATAGTGATAAATAAGGAAAATGCCATTTCAATAAATAATAATAGTTTTTCCCTTAATAATATTTTCTAAGCCTGATATTTTTGGATGATTGTATTATTTCTTTCTCTGAATATCTGAGAGTAATATTTCTATAAATACCAGAATAACACCTGAAAGGAATTCTTTAAATCTGAGTTTAAATATATCTATTTCATCATTATATTGTTTCAAAGAAATAAATTTAATATTATTATTAAAATAAAATAATTTGTGTGCGCTTGAAATGTATATACGCATAAATGTGTTCATGTATACCTGTGTTAGTGTGAGCGCATATGTTTTTTTCTGCCTATTGTGTTATTTGTAGCAATTTATAATGAATTTATGTTCTAAGGTAAACTTAAACTTAAATGCAATTACATATAATATTATGCTAGATTTTTTATATATATAACAAATAAACTTAAATTTAAAAAAAAAAAAATTGGATTTTTGATTTATTTATATATAAATATATCACAACATATAAGATTTTTTAAAAAAAGTTGGATAAAATTGAAAAATCAAATTTGTTGATCGCTTTTGTATTTTCTATATTATTATTACTTTCTTTTTTTAAAAAAATGTTACTTTGTATCATTTATCTCTTTATACATTTTATTAATAATAGCCTACATTTGATTTGGAGATTTTTTTTAAAGCATAATTTTAAATTATCTCTAGACCTTAGGTTGTATGTTTTTTTTTTTATCTTATTTCTTTATTTAAGATAGAACGTATGCGCAAATTTAAAAGTAGATTGTTTGACCTTTGCTATTATAGCCCAGATAAATTTTATATGATAGATAATCGTGATTGATATAATTTGATTTTTTATACACTCCCCCTACTGTGTTTTTTTTCCAAAAGTTATATTTCTCCAGGTTATTAGCAGCTGCAAATAAAATTACTTATCTTCCCGTTACAAAGTCTTTCTCAATTTTTTTCTTTCACAAAAAAGGAAAAAAATTTCAAAAGTTCCGCTTTAAAAAATAGAGAGAGGGGGAAAAAAACTTGATTTCTTGACAGAATTGCCAAACGTCTGTACACTCATTTTACTTTGATAGACATAGGTTAGAAGTTGACGCGATTGTCACGTGCCATCGGCTAGATTACTATGGGAGGCCTAATTTTCGGCGTCCTAGGAGATTAAATTTAATTGAAAAAAGAATGTTGCTTAAGTCATAATCTAAAATCGAAGTATTAGAACAATATTTCAATCCCTAGTTTATAATAAGTTGATGAATAAAATACAACTGCTTTAAACATTTCCAGCATTTAAAAAATAATAATTTACATTTTTATTATTATATAACGCCATCACAAAATAATTAAAAAAAAAGTAGCATAATAAAAACTTTTATTTACAGAATTTACTCAAAATATCCACCATTATAGATAAATAACTTTGAAAATATACATCTCGTGGTTGATAATGTTAGAAATAATAATACACTGCTCAATAATACACTAGCAAACATCTCCAGTTATTAATCACGTGGTCAGTGATATCAAAAGTAATATTGTTACATGGCTTAGCAAACAATGGGCCGCATAAAAATATACATTCTTTTTTTTAAGTGTATGATAGCATAGCTGTACATTTACAATAATCCATTCTTATATTAAACTCACTTTTCCTTAATATATATATAAAAGCTTAAGTTTCTTGTCTTACATTGGTGGTCGAGAGGTCAGCGCGACTGCCTTGCACTTGCAGGCAGTTGCCCGAGTTGCGGGTTCGGGTCCCGGCCGATGCTATGACACTTAAAAAAAAACTCTTTGTTTCTTTTATTTTAAAAAACAATCAATAAAATATTAATTACTTTTTACTATAATTAGCAAAAGATAGCAAACACCTGTCAAGATAAATTGATATGCTCTGCATAGTTTGATGCAGTGATAGAGTATCAGACACTTAAGTATAAGATCTTCAGACTGAATCCAGTTCTGGAACTTGACACACTCACACTTCTTTTGAAACCCAAGCAATTCAGCGATTGATTTTTATTTATTCATCAACTGATATTCTTAACAAAAATGATATGGTTTATAGAGTATGGATTCTGCTCTCTTATACTTTTCAATAACTCTACTAATACAATTCTATGTTAGTGGCCTTGTCATCTGAACATACTCTCTTAATGTTGCAATGTTTTTCTCTGATTTACAATGATTGGGATATATTTGGATTTTGGATTTTTACTTAGATACATTATGGCCTATAAAAATATAAAAGTTTACATTAATTGTACATGTAGATTTATTAAACATTTTCTACACATTTGAAAATCTTTGTTTCTAGAATAATAAAACAATTGTAAATGGCTATGTAAAAGATGCTAATTATTGAAATTGTAAGATCTGTAGATATAAAACTCATTCATTAGTAAGAAAGATTGTATCATATTATCATATTTCAATGTAATTTGTTTAATAATCACTATATTAAAATTAACAAAATTGTTCACATTGCTTGAATCATATTTCACCTTTTAGCAAAAAGATCTAAACATTTATTGACTGCTCAGTAATGAACGATCAACTGAGATTGTTATAGATAGCTATCCCATCTTAAATATTACTCTTTCTTAGAGAAATTTCATCTACTTAACAGAAGTCAAAATTTTCTTGGAAATTCACAGCTACCTAAAAAAATGTTATCAATAGTTCCATTCAGAGTTTAGTTTCATATTAAGTGCACAGCAGATTATATTAACTACTATTCCATACTTATCTTCAAATTAATTAATATAATGTTGCTTTTTTGCAATTGATAAAATGACTTTTTGAAAATCACATTCCCACATACATATTTGTATGTAATTTGATATTTTTGATTAATAGTTACATATACATATATAAATAGTTGGATGAAAGGTAAACCAGCTTTTTAAATTTTCAGCAAGGTGATATTTTTATTGTTCTCCTGGATGCCATTTTTTATAATTATTAAACACTTGTTTTTAGCATTAAACCATTACTATATATTAAAATTTATTAAATTGGACTTTATATATTTGAAATATATATTTTTACAAATAAAATCATTCAAAAAAGGCCTATTTGAACTTTGCAAAAATTGAAAAAATAATAATAAACAGAATATGTAATGAGAACAAAAGATGTTTCATCATTGAAGAGTGTGCAGGAAAACGGTCACATGAGTGATCTTAGAAATTCAACAAAATTCAACAAAATCATCTTTGACTGAAATTTGTTTTTAAAGTACAAATAAATAAATGTATGTCTTTGAAAAATCTATACAATTCTGCTTTAAAATATCTCAAAAGATTCTATAGCAGTGTCAGTAATGATGCTACAATCAGTGTTGCGAGCTACACTAGAATATCTTAACTTCTATTTTTAAAAATTAAACATAGACTATAAAATAAAGTGTAATTATGTATACTTTTGTTTTTAATAATTATTATACAATTATTGGGTGAAATAAATATGAATATTTAATAAACTATGCAAAAAATCAAATTTTTGTTATTCCAAAAATTTCTTGAAGTAATCTCACAAATAGTGTGGAAATTAATTATAAAAATTTAAATTCATCAAACATAGAGAAGCAGGACTAAAATATTTTGATTTTATTGCCTATTCAAAAACACTGACTTTTTCCGATTTTTTAGCTAAAAAATTCATATTCATCAGTATGCAATATTGCAGTTTTTAAAAAAAAGATATAATATTTCTATAGACAGCTGTAGAATCACATTCTTAAGCAAATGTCCAATGGTGATTTCTCTGAAAGAAAACCTTCATGTTACTTAATGGTAAATTAAATACTTCACAGCAGGATAAAACCACATCATCAATCTCCAGAAAAAATTCATAAGAGTTACATATGGATGCTAACATTTTTTTCAAAATACTACTAATAATAATCATACATTATTAGTTTGTTTAGGTTAATATTTAAATTTCACCAAGAGTAAACAAATACAAATGTTCAAATGTAAATTTTGCCATCTGGATAGCTAATTTAAAAAAGTATTAATTGTATTACTGTTTCTATTGCATATATATATATATATATATATATATATCTTCGTTTTAACATATATATATATCAGTTAATTTTCTTGTTTATGCAAACTTAAAGGCAATGATAGGCTGTAATAGTTGATATTTATATTTAACATCTACAATTAGGAACAATAATTCAATTTGCTTATTTTATTCCAGAACAGTCTATTGTCATCTTGTGTAATTGATTATAGCCCTATTACTTAATTACTTTATTTAATCTTGGGGCATAGAACTTGACATATTAGTAAAAATTGGAATCTAATAAATTATTTTTTTTTAAAAAAGAAACATTCTATTTTTAGGAACTGAAAAAAAGAAAAGAATGTCTCTTAATTTTTGAGGAAATATATTACATTAAAGCATTGTGAAACTGTGATTGCAAAAAAGTTAATCTATAATAATACATCATTTTATTGAGCAATCTAAATCCAAACATTTAATGTAATACTGTGATAAACAATTTCAACTTAAAGCTAATGATTCTATGTTTTAGATTTATTTCTAGTTAGCAAATAGATTTAGAACATAAAAAATAAGTTTTAACTTCTGAATATTGTCAGGCATTACTTGAATTACTTTAGCAAATAAAATAGTAAGTTTTAAAATTACTTTTTTTAGATTTAAAAACTTTTTTAATAATATGAAACCCAGTATAATTGTAAATATAAATAATAATAACTCAAAGTAAATAAAATTAAAATGAAAAATATTGATCTCCAGTGAGCTATGTATAAACTAATAGAAACCTATCAATAGATGAAAAGAAGAGACTAGAACCAATTGTTCCTTAGCTCAGATGACATTGATGTATTAGAATGTAGTGTATGAATTCTGTTTATTAATATGATTTCAGTATGACCATAAACTATTCTGAAATCCTTGTAAATAATCAGAGGATAAAAAAGGCCACTTAGTTTTCTGATTACTCATATGATTTATAATGGTTTATGATCATACTGAAATCACATTAATAAACAGAATTTATGCTCCTCATCGTGACATATCAATAAAATGAATGCTTCAAATCAACTGAACTAATAAACAGGTGGGTCACACTGTTTTTTTTGTTATTTATTGATGGGTTTGTATTAGTTTATATGTAACTCACTGGGAGTTTATAGTAACTTCCACTTTAAATGTAAAATAATTATAAAAATAAAATATATTTATTGTTAAAAATATGTTTTTTCAAATATTTAAACTTATGTAGTAAGAAATTTAAAAAAATTATTTTAATAGAGTCAGAAAAGTAAGCTTTTTAAAATTTACTTTAATTATCTTCTATTTTTGTTAAATACTTATAATAACAAATAGAATTAAAAATATTTTTGGTAATTAGGTATTAGTCCTGCAACAAAGGGGAGATGGAATGCCTTTTTACTTCCACAATAAATAAAAATTATAAATTAACATACATTATCACAAATATAATATAGTATAATTCCCCATGTTCACCAGTGCTTTGCACTGGCAAATCTATTTTCCCCTCCCCACAAATTAGTCCTGCAATGTAAGGTAGATGGCATGTCTTTTCACATCTGCAATGCTGGAACTTTCCAGTGCAAAGTGCCATAGTTTGCAGGGAGGAGGAAAGATGGTTTTGCCAGTGCAAAGCACTGGAATACATGGGAAATTATATTATAATATAATATTTGCAATAACATATGTTAATTTATAATTTTTAATTATGGCAGATGTGAAAAGCTGTACCATCTCCCCTACATTACAGAACTAATACCTAAGTACCATATATTTATTTTACTACATATTTATTCACATTAAAAGCCACATATATGACAAGTAGATTTGGTTTAGTAATGTGCAATGGAATGCAAAAAGGTTATTTGAATTTATTCTTAATAAATATATATTTTTCTAATGTTTAAATGTATAATTTACCATTTTGATATTGCTTATAACTTCAGACTGCAAACCAAGTCAGTGCTTTATAAAGAGGGAATAAACTTTAGTATAACTTATCACATGATCACTATTTTGTGTGCATACACTAGCTGTTAAAAGAGAAACAAAACTCTCTATACATTAGTGCCACTCAGTGCAAACCAGAGTAATTAATGAATGCAAGAAGATTTGTACATAAAATACTTATCATTATTAAAAGACCAAAGACAGCAGCATGTATAGATGCTGAATTGAGTTCAGATCTATATTATTAGACAAGTGAATGAGCTTGGTTTGAAAACATTATTGTATTTTCATTTTGAACTCATAGCTTTATAGTTAACTAAATAAGTGAAAGGTTTCTTTTGGTGAATTGGATTAGACCTTAAATATGAGTTCAGTTCTCAAATCCAAATCTGCTCGCTGATAAAAGTCCCAAGCTAGAAATAACTTCGGGGATATTGGATGATGAGGCACAAGATTGAGTTACTATGCACAAATCATCTTGTATTCATTACTCAGTCTTGCACATGGTGAAGTTTTGCCTCTGTTTCAATATCAAAATATGTGAGAATAATATAAAAAGTATGTTTTTAAAATAATTTATGAGGAAAAATAAGAAATGATTTACTCCTAAATGATGAATACATTGTTTTATCAAAAGTTCTAATTAGTGAATTGTATTGTACATCAGTGATTATATTAATAATATTTTATTGCTGATTTACATCGAATAGTGGGACATTGTATGTAAAATATATTGCAATAAATTTGATAATAATTCACTTGTGTTATACTGTAGCATTTACTTAGACCTTTAGTTGCTCTTTTTTTGAGAGTTTCTAACAGCAGGTTAAATTAAATTTACACCTTTTTTTGATTAAGGGTACCATTATTATTTATTATATTTGCAAAAATCTTTGTTAAAAATATATGTTTACAAATAAAAATTATTCTTAAAAATATTTCAACTTAGCAAGTAGACAGAAAACAAATTAAATTGAAATAAATAAGATTTATAAAGAAAAAAAGTTTTTTTATTGGATGATCACTGCAATATTCATAAAAATATTAAGCTAAAAATCAGAATTGTTTTAACTTAGTATGTGAAGCCTGAATTAACTATTTCTTAGACTACTTAAAGCTATTGGAATTCTATATCAAATTTTAAAAAGTATTTATAATTTAAAAAAAAAAATTACAAAAGTAAATCTTTTTTAGTCAATGTAAAATATTTTTTGCAGCCAATTACAAATTGTGACCATTCATTATTGTTTTTATTTTTACATCTTCTAAAAGTAAATATTTTAAAATAAAATCTGAATCTAATCACATTATTTTTCTAAGAAATAAAAATTACATCAATATAATATAAAAAGTAATCATAAATATGTTAATAAATTACAGAAAATATTTACTTCATTTTGAAATCTAAGCAAAATAAGAAATACACCTATAGCTCTTGCAGCATTCACATGTGGAAAAACTTAAGATTATCAATCAATAACCTAATGCATTAGGTGCTGGTTTATTTGTAAAAAATTCTCTGTAAAATACTGTTGTCTTGAGATATTTTTTTAAATTAATAAATCAATGTTATTTTACTTTCAATTTGCACTGTCAAAGGATTAAATAATTGGTGAAATGTCAAAACACTTGCCACATACTTCAGAGTCACCCCATTAAGTTCTATAATATGATATTTTTCCATATATTAGATAGCCAAAATTTGAATTAAAATGTATATTGGTATTTTTTTAAATAAATATATGTCAGTAATAATAACAGAAAATAAAACAAAGACAAGGGAGTAAGACTTTAAATAAAAAATAAAATGGAGATGGCTTTCAAATGAAGAGAAAGAATTTGCATTGTATGTAATATAATTATTGTGATTACATAATCATAGCTTTTATTTAAAATAGTTTATGGTAAAATTTGTTTATTTTATTTTTATGAAATTGAAAACAATATTGATTTATTTATTAATGTATGATGTTTATTTATAGATTTTATTTGAATATTTTCTAATTTTACTAAATTTAAAATAAAAGAGAAAGTATATATTGGATTTTTTTTAACCAAAATTGCAAATGATATATATATATATATATGCAATTGTAAGTTGAATTTTTAAAATTCAAAAATTATTTTAACTACTTGAATATATTCTTTATTTAAACATGAAATAATAATTTTGAATTTGATTGATTAATTATGTTTTATTCATTGACAAACATTTATTTTGCCTCAAAAGCTAAAATAAAATATATTGTTCTGTTTATTGTTTTAGTTTCTTACTCTTTTTTTTTTGTTTAGTTACAAAGTTAATATTCTAATGAATAAATTGAGAAATTTAAATAGTTTATAAAGAATAAGGATTTATCCATTAAAAAAATGAAAAAGTATGACAGATTAATAATTTGGCTGCTATTAGATTGTTTTAAATTATGCAACAGAAGGCCTAATTCTCAATATATTTGAAAATTCTCTTTCTTCGAATTTTTTATTTTACTTTCCAAGTTCTAAAATCATAACAATCAGATTTAAAAAATATTTATTCACTGTAAATATTTATTTCTACATTTAATTATATAATTTAGTTTGGATGTTATATGTTTTACTTTCTGTGATGGATTGCATTAATTTAAGTGATATATCAATGTTTCATTAATTAGTATTTTTCTTCTTTATAAAAATGTTATCATTATTGTTTAAAAATTAATGCAATAAGATTTCTGCAGTATCAGTGAAGTTTCAGGAAAGGAATTGATATATTTGAGTAAAATAGAGCTTATTGTGAAATAGAACAGGTGAATAAATATCCAAAATATAAGTTCGTTACAAATATAATGGATAAATGAATATTTGATATTAAATCCTTATTACTATATAAATATAAAAGTTTGTGTGTTTTTTTGGTAACTTAATAACAAATATAAATCTTGTATGATTTTTTTTTCTTTTTTTTTTTTTTTTGGAGAGTTTGCTTTATGGTGCTTGTTTAAAAAAAATTGGTAATTTGCTGAATAAAAATGCATTGAATGATTTTATAAAAAATGTAAAAACAGGACAGCACTGATTAAAAAATTATAGATGTTGGAAATTTTTTTTAATGAGTATTGTGGCTTAATGTATTGAAATACTTACTACAGAAATTAAGAGAATTATAGTTTGTGGTAAAGTGAAGTCAAATTTGATTTAGTAAATATATTTTCAATTAATTAAATTTATTTGTGCCATGTATTTAGCTTCTCATTTACAAATGAAGTGTGACAAAATACCATGATATTAACATTTCCTAACCAAGTAACATATTAGAAGTTGAATCAAATTCAGTAGTATAACTGATCACAAAAGTTATATTTTTTGTGATATGGCTGTGCATAACCCATGTAAATATATAAGTCATGGGAATATTTGAAACCAGGCATTCTGCATATTGCATTACATTCTTTTATTCTACTAATGCAAGCAAAGCAGTGAGTATAACTACTAAAAAAATAAATTAGATTACTCCATGCTAACTATTTAAAAACATTAGCTAATATTTATCATTTAGCCTGAATCAAGAATATCTGCATATAATGGAATTCTACAGATGCCATTCACTGTACATTCTCATATTATGATTATGTATGTGTAATAAAAACGATTGACTATTAAATGTCATTTAATTAATCTTATTTTTAAATCTTAATTATTAAATAATTAACTACTCTAAATATATTTTATTACATTGTAATTAAATGAACGATTAATGGCTTTTGGGAGTCATGTAATATTCAACAAATCAAATGATGATTTGATGGTAACAAGTTCATTCATTTAGTTTAAGATATATTCTTTTTTTATTTTATTCATCCAAGGATTAAAGTAGGCATTTTGATAATTCTTTACAATTATACTAAATCACACAGAAAATGGTTTAATTCTGAGATACGCTTATTCATTGTTAAAGCATATTAATGTGGGTAATATTTATGGTGTTCATAATTTTATTACAAAATAACAAATTCCCCTAGAAAGTCATGGTATTTGTTATATATTTTTAATGCTTTATAATACTTTGTAGTGAATATTTTTGTCAATAAACACAATTTAGAAAAATTAGTTTTTTTGAATTAGTCTTTTTATCGATTTAAACAAATTTAATCTTGCCCTGATATAGTATATAACATACAATGGTAGTTTAAATGTAAAAAGTTATAATGTAAAAAGTACAAAATAAGCAAAGAAAAGTATGGTTGATTATTTTAGCATTAAAAAAAATGCTAAAATGGTCTTTTACTCTTAAGATTATATGACATTTTGGTAATAGAATGATGGAATTGAACCTTAATTTAGTGATCTTTAGCTGCTGATCCAACAACTTAGAATATTATTAACTTCACATTAATCATTGTAATATTTATCAATTCAACTAACACTAACACTGCTCACACTAATACTGCACAATGAAAAGTTTACTGAAATTGAAGTATCCATCTTTTTCTAATGTTTAGTTTTATCTTACCTTCATTTGTTTACTATTTACTGGACTAGTGAAATTTTTTTAAATTTTATTTAGAAATACAAAAATTTTGCAACAACAAAAAAAAAGTGGTTGAAAAAAAACTGCATACAGAAATAATGAGTTTCTTCTATGAAATAGATATAAATCTTGTAAAAGATAGCTACAAAATTGCAGTTGGCAAATTCTATATTGAAAACATCTAATTTATAAAAAAGTTTTGAAAACACACAGTTTATTATTGAAAGTTTCTCCTATAATAATGATAAAAGATCATAAATCACAAACTGTAAAAAATACGGATAGATTTTAATAATGTAAAGAATTCATTATTGGTTAAATGTATTTTTGTATTATAAATTAAGTATTATTATTAACTGTGAGTGTATTTAAAAAAGTATGAAGTATAAATTTTTCTAAAGCTATTTAAAAATTAAACTAGATACTGGAAATAATCCAATATATAATTACAAGTAAAACGTCTTCATCACAGACTTTCAAACAATTTGTTAAAGCTCATAAATTTGCTAATATATTGTCAATCAGTTGTCATTAATGATATACAATTACTATTATTTTATTTAAAAATTATTGCCATATGTTATAATTATAGCACATCTACCTGATATGTCATAATCTGGGGTGGAATTCAGATTAGGCAATGACATGCTTTCAAATTTCAATCAGGCTTCTCTTTTTTTTTTCAAGTAGCCAGTTCATAGTCAGTCCAGATAACCATACAATAGTGATCAGTAAAGGGGTATTTAGATGTTTTCTAGCTAGAATTTAAATTAGGATTGGTAGATTATTTAAATCATTGCCAAATGGTAATTGGAAAGCCTGGAAAATATACCTTTTTTATTCATCATTTTTTGATGAGGGTTGTTGAAAAGACATTTTCCCTGCATTAAACTATTTAAAAATGGTTTTGTTATTTAATTATATATGAATTAATTATCTAAATTATCTTTATCAATATTTATATGTTTGTGATTAAAATATTTAAATAAATAAAAAAGTTAAACTTTGAAATACAATAATTACAATATTCTATTATGAATAATTTTGAACACTGAGGATTAATTTCATTATGTGGGAAAGAGCATTGCAGCTGAAAATAAAACAAAACATATCTCATTATCTAAAAATGGTTTCTAATTTTTATTGTAGACTATTTATAAATTGCATTTAACTCTTTTTACTTTACATACAATAGGTACATGCATATAGTATCGTAACTATTTTTAAACAATAATGTTTCATGATTTTACTTTGACTATCAAAAATATTACAGTTGAAAATGCTACATCTAAAATAGTTATACGTCTATTACAGATTATACAAAATTTATTTACATATTATGTTATTAATTTAAAATTTGTTATATATACCAAAAAATAATACTTAGATATATTATAATGTCATTAAAAACCAGTCAACACTTAGACAATCTTAACATCAATAACAATCAACAAATTCAAACTGTCGTCAAGGCAACCTCTTTTTAACAATAAAGGTAAATTCCTAGGTAAAAGATGTAATTAGTAAAACTTTTGAAACATACTATACATTAGTCATTTTGAGAAATCCTTTTGTTTAGCAGTCAAAGAATCTTGTTTAAGTCTTTACAGACAGAAAAATACTCTTTGCAAAATCAGGCAGCCAACATTTTGATGAAATTTTATTTGCAAATTGAAAAAACTGTACATAATAATTATTTACTATTATATTTAGTATCTTTATTGTTATTGCAATAGTTTTTTAATTAACAGACATTTTATTTGTATTATATATTTATAATAACAAAAAAATAAAAATATAGTGGTAATAAACTATTATATACTGGCTTTAAACCTGCAGAAGTATTTTGGTTAATACCTTAACCCTCCTCAACTGCTGTTAAATTCAAAAAACATAATGGAAGCAAGCTCATCAACTCAAATCCCATGAATCTTGAATTTAATGTTAGCAGCTTATCTATTAATTATATTCATTTCATTTCTATTTATTAAAATTATCTCCTTAATTTTTACTTTTATTATATATATAAACAAAGCAAAATGTGGGGCTATTTTTATGTAATAACTACAATTTTCTTTAACTTTTTGCCAGAAAACCATCAGTTACCATCTTCAGTCTTAAGGTTAAATAACTTTCCTACAGTATCCTGTAATAGTTTTTTTCATCTTATGTTTACTCAAAAGGAGATTCTCCTTTATTTCTAACTTTATCTAAGCCAGATAGTTTTTTTTATTTACTTCTAGAAATGAGTATTTAGAGCTTTCTTTGACATTCTGTAAATAATAATTCATCTCCCCCAGAGAGATGTATATGTTAAACATAAATATTGCATTGTTTTATTATGATATAAAAACAGAGACGGAAATTATCTTCACATAAATAATTCAAAATATCTTTGTCTTTGATGCTTTCAGAAAACCATCAGTTACTATCTTCAATTCCAGAACTCTATAATAGTTTTTATGTCTTGAGTTTACTTAAAAACAGATTATCTTTTAATTCTAACTCAAGTTTTTATGAGGATTTAAGCCCAGACAGATACTTTTATAAATATGAGTATTTAGAGAACATCTTTTTTTGGCATTCTGTAAATCAGAATTCATTTCCACAGAGAATTATATATTTTAAATTAAATATTTTCAGGGATTTATTATTATTTAAATAAAGCAAATAATGGTGACTTCTCTACATAAATGATTTAAGACATCTTTACCTTTGATGTTAGAAAACTATAAATTACTATTGATAGTCATAAGACTAAACAACTTTTTTTATAGTATCCTGTAATAGCTTTTATATCTTGAGTTTATTTAAAAGGAGATTCTCTTTTATTTCTGACTCAAGTTGTTATAAGGATTTAAACCTAGACATTTATTTTTATCAGAATGAGAATTAATTGTATTTGTTAAACTAAATATTTTCCTGGATTTATTATGTAAACACAGCAAAGAGTAGTCATATTTCCATATAAATAACTAGAAATACATTTACCCATGATGTTGGTAGAAAATGATCAATTTATTTTAACAGGTCTAAAGTTAAATAACTTTTTTTTTAATATCTGTAACAGATTTTCATTTTGAACTTAATTAGAAGTAAAAGGAGATTTTCTTTTACTTCCAACTTAAATTGTTATAAGGATTGAATACTAAACAGCTATTTTATAAGAATGAGAATTTAGAAGACAATAAAAATATCTGTTTGGATCTAATTTTCCATAAGAACTTGGATTAGAAGAAAGAACACTTACTACTAATTAAATTTGTAAATTTTCTAAATTTCCATTCTTATAGAAGACTGGCTTTAAATTCTTATAACAACTTGGGTCAGTAGTAAATGAATACCTATCTCCTTTTGCTTCTAATAAAACTCATGACAAAAACTTTAAGATTGTTGATAGTAATTAATAGTGGCAGCAAATGTAAAGATACCTCATACTACTTGTATTGAGATACACTCATTTTTTGCTTTGTTTATATCATAACAAACACAGCCACTCTTTTCTTTGTTTATATCATATTAAATACATGAAACATTTAACTTACACAATTCTTTGAGGGAAATGAATTATTATTTACAAGATGTAAAAAATGATGTAAGACTTCTAAATCCTCTTTTCTAATAAAATCAATTTGTCTAGGATTAAATTCTCATAACAATTTAGGTTAGAAGTAAAAGATAACCTCCTTTTAATTTAATTAAACCCAAAATAAAAAGCTATTATATGGTACTATAGAAAAGTTGTTTAAGTTTAGGATTGTTGATACTAACTGATAACTTTATAGCAACATCAAAGACAAAGCATTGAGATAGTGGCACTCTTTTTTGGTTTGTTTATTTTATAGAAATCCATGAAAATATTAATTTAGCATGTATATAATATAGGGAATTTGAACACAGACCTTTAAGCTCCCTTTAGCTATCTATTCTATTTCATACAATTAATACATATGACCACATACATGTGAAAAGGATAAAGATAAATGCCTCCAATATTTGTATTTCCTGCTGAACCAGCACTCATTAGTTGGTCCAGATCATTATCTCCCATACACATATATAATCAGTGCACAGTTTATATTAAGATATCAAATCTTCAAACTTTAATGAAAAGACTTCAATTTCTTCAGTCATCCATACCATTAACTCCAAGTGGATATTAAAATATATATATAATACACACACATGTATGTATTACAACAATTTGTTCTAGAAATATCAAATTTCTTGTAATCACATTTTTGATACCATTCACTTTTGGAAAATGCATTAATGATTATTTATATCATTTATTAGACTAGAGATTATCACGTCATTTAAAAATTAATATATTTATATTTTATTAAACACAACAATATGGTGGCATCAATAATCTACTTTTTTCAAATGTCCTTATTCTTATGTTTCAAGAATGGAAGTTTTAAATATCCATTTTATTTTATTTTTTGCTTTTTAGTAGTGTATACCTCATCAACTTCAAAGATTTGCTACTGCAAAAATTCAGAATGACTATTTATCACTATGCAAGTATTTTATAAACAATCTCTTATTGTCAGGTGAGCTAAAATAACAAATATTTGAATCTCACAACCACATTGGTAGTTCAATATTTTTCCAGTTACATTAATCTTATGTAAGATACAGATTGGTTTAATTGCTTATGAAAGGATAAATAATATTTGCACATCAGAGATACTTTCAAACTTTTTTTATTTTTATCATTATATCCCAAATCAAATCCATTATGTCATAACCATTCACCAACTTAGAAACATAGACTGCATGCATTTTTGCCATGTTATTTTACTTCACTACTCTTACATAATAGAAGATATGCATGGTAGCTTAATCTTATAAATTGATTAGTTCAACTTTTAAGATTTCTGAGATAATGGTATGCAATAATCTCCTTATTTGCTGTATTATATGAGAAATCATCGGAGTAATTTAAATGCATCATATGATGCAAAATAATTATTGGAACACTAGAACAATTTCTCTTAAGACAATAAGAAGCAATATTAAACTGTGATCCATGAAGATTAAGTGAGCACTCTTCCCTATTGCTTAATTAAATTGATCTGGTGGATATACAATATATATAAATAATATATATATATATTTGTATATTATATATATAAATTTATGAATTTTCTGGATTTCTGCAGTGGCAAATCTTTGCAATATGGCGGAGTTTATGAGGGATACACTAATAGAAACCAAAAAAAAAAAAATGAATATACTTAAAACTTAATTAAATCGATCTGATGGATAATTAATATATATATTATTTCTGCTTATTATTTATATAGTTGAAACTAAAACACTACATTATTAGATAATCTTAAACCACCAAGATAATTTTAAAAGGTTTCTTATGCCTTGAAGTTTCATAGTAAAATCTGAACAATGTGGAAAATGCTACAATTGGGTGTCTGACTTAGTTCTTGTTAAAATGCACATCAAATGTAAAAAAAAATAATAATAATAAATTTTTTCGTTTGGAGAGCAGTTATTTGAAATTCTGAGTTGATTTTTCCATTTAAGAAATTACTAGTTACATTGCTTGTATAAGAGTAGCAATGAAGGTAATATGAGACACACACCCCTGTGAAGAAATCGAATTAGAACCCTGTCTTATGAGAAAATTATTTTATATCACTGACTCTGTTTAAAAAGGAATATGAGACTTTTATATTTTTGTGACCATTTATTATGTGAGACAATCTATTTTTAAGTTTTATATTAAAAAGGTCAGTTCAATACATTTGTACTGTTTTGAACAAATGATGAATGATGACAAATGCTTGCGTATAGAACTGAAGACCCCAGTTTTATTAGAGATAAATAACATTTTTTTTACATTGGTTGAGAATGTTAATAATTTCTGGATTTATTTCAATGAAGAAAAAAATTGTAGATTGCGAGTGTATAATGTCACATGATATTTCAAATTAATCCCCCTCCCCCCAAGAAATCTTTTTTTTCCGAATGCTCTCACACTTAATAATATTTTTATGCAAATAAAGCATTAAAAAAAAGATCACATTTGAACATATTTTTTTTTGCATACATTTAATAATTTTACGCGCACATATTGTTCTACACTTTGTAGGACAGAAGCAGATAAATATAAAATAAAAAAATCTTCTTTTGGTCAATTAAATAAAGTTGTGCTCAAATTAACACTTAAGGATTAAAATGTCCCATGATTTTCTGAATGACTAAAAATTATTATTTTACTTTTTCTATTATACGCTCACTGCACAATATATATTTAAAACATATACACACATTCTTTAAAACTCATGCATTTTTTACGGTACTTATAATGTGTAATATTGGCTTTTATAATATTAAAATTAACTAACTATATATATAATCTAACACAATACACATAAACGAATAAAATATTGTTAGTTATTTTTCCTGAGGCTACAACTTTTGAGTGGTAGCAGCAAAATATCAAAAATATATATTTAAAAAAAAAAAAGGGAATAAAAACTAGTATATCGACGTGAGTGATTAGAAACTCTCTGCAGACAGAAAAAGTGGCCCTTAATTATTTACATGGACAGTATTAACTTTAAAGTACGTGACATCATCAATGGCGCGTGGCCAACCTGAGGTCAGGGTGGAGCAGACAGAACAATGACTTGAGGATCGAGGGACCATCCCATCAGAAACATACCGCAATCAGCGATTGATAACTAGTGTTGACTAATGGTCATTATTTTCCCGCTGGTCCCTTAGAATAAACAATATCTAGCTAACACCTGCCGATTTTACCTATCTCAGACAAAGTCAGAAGAGGTTCGCGTCAGGGAAATTCACCAATAGCTACATTTCTGATTTTAAATATGATTGAGATTACCTGAAAAAACATTTGATAATAACTGAAAAAATGTGTAAAAAATAGTAAATAAAGCAAATCATTTACAAGATAATCAAGGCAGTTAAAGTTCTTATATATATATTTTAAAATCAGATTTATATATATGCGGAACTTCTACAAATAATATATTTGCACTTCAAATTGTAGAAATTTTCTGCGCACATACGTAATTTATATGTGTATTATTATAATTATCACCTGTCTATAGCAGTTACGCACATTCTTTTAGGCAAATATCTTTTAAATTAACTTATTGCTTTGCTTTTTGAAGAATTTCTAATATCTTTTTTTTAACATACCCTTTCTCTTATACATTTTTAAAAAATGTCTATATTTTTTTTTTTTTTTGCATAAGTTAAAGCGTCGGCCGGGAAACGAACCCGGGTCAACTGTTTGGAAGGCAGCTATACTAACACTAGGCCACCAACGCTTGACAAAAAATGTCTATTTGTTTTAATAATGATACCTTTTACTTTGCTTGTTCTAATATTTCAATGATTCTATTATTATTTTTATTTAATGATATCGCTTCATCTCATCAACTTCCAAATATGTATCCCTTTTTATTTTTACGATATTTATTGTGCCCACTAAATTGGAAGTTTTAAATAAAACTTTTCTAATAATAAATGCTTTTTTACTTTTTTTCAATTAGCTTTTACCTTCTTAATTATATTACTAGTTTTAAAGTTTCTAGCTTTATTTTCATCTCACCCTCAATCGATACCGAAGTATCGCAGGACTTTTTTAATTTTTCTGAATATCTGCAATAGGAACAATATGTTGTTGATATGATGTAAAATGGCTTCTTAAAAACGAAGTCAAAAGTTTCTGTACAGGCTATATACCTATAAATTTTTTTAGTCACTTTAAATATTCTCTCTTTCCAAAACCATTATTTATTTACAATTTACTTAATATTCTTTACTGCCCAATAATTTTCCTAACTCTGATTTATTATATCATTCAATTATAAAGTTTGAACTTGATAATTAAAGGATATCTATAGTTTTTTATGTTGAGGTAATTCATTAACTCATCATCACATTAAATGCTACCAGATTAATAATCAATATGGACCAATAAGAAATAAGATAGTAAATAAAACCTCTTTTGATATCAAATAGACATGTATCCTAGCCATATAATTAGACAAAACGCACAATATTCCTTAAAATATATTAACATAATAGAGAACTAAAAACTAATTATATCTTCCATCCAATTGAAGTTCCTCATCATTACCTCTTGCTTTCAAAGTCTAATTTTTTATCTTTCCTCTTAGACTGATTGCAATAATATAGATCATTTATATTCGGCTAATATCAACTTGGAGAACACTCTTATTGTTTGCCATTCCTTTGATGTCTTTGTATATAGTCTGTATTATACTCATAAAAATACAACAACAGATATGATAAATAAGAATATCTTTTTTATTTCAAATAATAATAAACCCAAATGATTTCTTATAGATCTTTATCATAAATTATTTGTAGTTAATCTCTTTTATTTTTAGTTTAAAATAGTATAATATTTGTATCCTTTTAAATAATACAGTATTTAGTCCGGATCTATCTGTTTTAGTATTGATATCAGAAAATCTTGCCTTGCTACATTCTCAAATTAGTTTTTGGCTATTGGCTATTTCCTGAAATAAAAAGTATTTACACTTATACAAATCCTTAAAGACTTAAATCATATTGGTCTGACAATAAGCCATCAATGATATAAGTTTTCACTTAAATAATAACTACAGGAATTCCCCAATCCCTTTTAACTCTTTGATTACATTTTGTGAAGTGCTTTGCTCTGATTCTGGTTTATGGCCTTAATTATTAATGCCCATTTTGAAAAATTTTATAATCTCCAGTTGATAATACTGCAAAATGTTAATTCGTATCCGAATGTCAATCAAGCAAATTGAGCCCAAAATGATTCTCACTTTGTCTGATGTACAAAAATTAATATAGAAGAAAGCTTCGATATATGTCAACTATAAAAATAAAACTTTATTCATTGTAGTTGTAAATAATGCAACAATGAAATTGATCCAACTTAATATTCTCAAGAATAACTTTAAGATTATTAGTATCTTTGATAATATATAACATTAGAAAATTTCTAGTTGAAATATTATTAAAGATATTGAGAATGAAAATAAATTTATATGCACTGTAATATCTTACAGAAATTCATGTCTAACTATAACTCAGATAAAACGAGTTTCACGTTGTTTGAAATCCAAGATGGATAACAAATGTAGACAATAGTAACTGACAAAATGAAATTTTATTTAATGTAGATGTAAATAATGCCAAATTAGAATTGGTCCAATTTAATATTTTCAAAGTAGAAATACTGAAGATTAATTTTAATAACATTTTGTGAATGTCCAATAGTTTGAAAATATGTAATATTAGACTATTTATAATATTATATATATATATGCCATTTTGCATGGATGTGTGGATTTGCGTTCTCATAGATGAGGTGATACTCAATAAAATGACACTATGAATAGTGCCATGTTTAAAATATATTACTTTATAAATTTTAATTGATCACTGGTATAATGTTCACATTTATCTATAATTTTAATAAAACCTAGGCATATCAATGTTAGCATTATCCCATAAATCGAATTTAGAAGTAGAGGGATAATGTGAAATAGTTTAATAAAATCACAACTAGATTACTCCATTAAACTCAAGTGGGTATCTTCTAAGTATAGATGTATTCTTATCTTTAGATAATGTTGCCTTGTAAAAATAAAAAAAACAATAAGAATTTTTTTTTTCAGTTAATAATTAAAGCTGAGGATATAGACTGAATACCTCATCATGATTTTCAAAAAGCAAAGAGAGCATAAAAATCAAATTCATCAACTATCTTGGGTACTGTGGTATTAGAGCTGCGACATGAAGAATTATAATTGTTTAATCATTAAATTAATTAGGTTATTAAATCAAAAACATATTTTAAAATCTACATTAAAAAAAAACAAAACAATTAAAAAAAAAAACGAAAAGCATTAATGTGAAGAATAGTTAAAATGCGTGTTTAAATCAAATTGAGTGTGTGTTTGCATGTGCATATTCTACATAATCTATTTTAATACATTGTAAGGCTAACACCTGCATTTATATATGTAATATATGCGGGATTCGAACTCAGACTTTCACATGATCTACAACTCTCAGTGCCATCTTATATTGCTGACTCACCTGATCACACACATCGTGAAAAGATAAATATACACCAATATACATATTTCGCGCTAAACTAGCACTCATTAAAGTATGAAGATTGGTTATCTTAATATTAATTGTATATATGTGTGGAGATGGTAATCTGAACCAACTGGTGAGTGCTGGTTTAGCACGAAATACAGATATTGGTGATTATTTATCTTTTCAACATGTGTGTGATCAGGTGAGTCAGCAACATAAGATGGCATTGAGAATTGTAGGTCATGTGAAAGTCTGAGTTCGAATCCCGCATATATTACATATATAAATGCAGGTGTAAGCCTGTACAACGTATTAAAATAGATTATGCAGAATATGCACATGCAAACACACACTCAATTTGTTTAAACACGCATTTTGACTATTCTTCACATTAATGCTTTTCGTATTTTTTTTGTTAAATTGTTTTTTTTTAATGTAGATTTTAAAATATGTTTTTGATTTAATAACCTAATTAATTTAATGATTAAATGATTATAATTCTTCATGTCGCAGCTCTAATACCACAGTACCCTATATTGGATTGTTTTACCTAAGGAAAAAAATTATGTACAAATATGTCATTACCGAAGAAAACGTTGAAATTGAATTTTTTTTTCTTTAATTTTCCAAATTAAAAAAAAAAAGGTCATTCTTATTTTTATATATACGCGCGCGCACACACAAGTATAGATTTTATGAATTAAAAGCTATGGTGAAATTATAATTACTAAACATGTTTGAAAACGTAAATTGTATGAAATAAAATTTAAGTATTTATGAATTATTGCCTTTAGATCAAGTGCTAACACGTAATTGGAAATAATGTTTAACCAAAGAACAAAAAAAGCCCCATCAATAACTGCCTCAAATTTTACTTAGAGAAAGAATAGCCGCACTAATGATAAATGTAGCTGCCATATAAGTCAATATTTTATTTTCTATTGACAAAACTAAGCATAAACTATTGTTGAACTATTAATATATGTGAACAAGTTTGTGAATACTGTAAATTTTTAAAAAGTGATAAATATGATTGAGAATAAATAAAACAAATGTAACTTTTAATTAGTAACTTTTTAATGTCTTATCTTACTGTATAGTATCTACTGAACAACTTGAAATGGCTTCTACCTGTTACTTTTATCAGAAGCTGAAGCGTGTCACAATGATTAAAGTTATTGAAATTATTTACTTTTTCTTATTCAAAAGTTCATCATAGATTTGCTACAGTCAAATAATCTCTTATAATTAAGATTATTAAATATTTTTTATTGTTATCACTTTTTTGAAATGTTAATCGTTAATATTGAAAAAAAAAAAATCAAGATAGATTATATTATCATATCAGTACACAAAAAAACATGAGCCAGATTAACTGAAATTTCAAGAAGTGGGACGGACTAACTGTATATGTATGACCTTTATAATTATATATATTCAACATAACTTTAGTATATGAAGGTAAATGTTTATATATAGCAACAAATTGTATCTAAAGATAATCATCATGCTTAATATTGCTAGTTAATATGTAACAGAATTGTTAAGTATGTGCATAAAAAAATGACAAAATTAAAATGATCTGAATTATATTTTTATCTTTATATCTGGTACACTATTGCCAAATTTTACATGAAATCAGTTAGATTTGAAAATAATAATGATGATAATTATATAAAATATGAAAGGTTTCAGAGGATTACCACTGATTAATATATATATATATATTCATCCGATATACAATAAAATATGATTATGTTGATTTATTATCTATCTCTATAATATACTTCATCTACTTCTTTTTGAAAAGGTTGCTGTTTTAATTATTAGTATTACAAAACTAAAATAGTAAATACCAATTTATTTATTATATCATAGCTTAACTGTATGAATGGCATTGGTTGTGCTAAAAGCAAACTCATAAAATCTATTCTGATATTCAAAATGTTTTCTGTTTACGATCCCGGATTTAAATAAATTATATATATTAATGACCAGATAAACCAAGCATATATAATACATAAACGGATATAGAAAATATGAGGTAATAAAGAATGCACCAGTTTTTAATTACTAATAATTTAAAAAAAAGATTTTTAAAAATGTAACAAATTAACAATATGACAAGGTCTAACATAGAATATATAAACATATACATAAGAAGTCCATTTTAGATTAATTATTAAAAGATTTCCAGCTGAAGATGGTTATAAAAATAATTGAAAGTCTTTCTGAGTATTATAATAATTATTTATGAAGTTTATTATTACCATTTCTATTTTACTACATTATTATTATTATTACAATCATACACATGTATAATGCAACACAAAGAAAATTGCCATTTGTCAATCCACATATCTATATTTCTAGAATAATTCAATAATTACAAGTATTCATTATTGTAATAATCTTAAAATGGTTTTTCTGATATAATGACTTATCACATTGTGATATAATTATATTAAAACTGAGCTGCTGATGCTATAAAAAGTCATTTACAATATGATGGCCTACAGATAGATACTTTAAATGAGGGGAAACTTTAGAGAAATTCTCTTACACAAAACAAAAACATTTTCTTTTTGTAGTAGGAAAAAACAAATATATTAAATGAGTAATATTTTAAAAATATTAATTTTAATCAAGTAATGTAAATTATTTTAAAAATAAAATTACAATAAATTGGCTTTAAACTGGTTGAATTATATGATTAAATAATCTCAACCTAGATTTAAAATGTGCACATATGCTTTAATATTTTTTATCATTTCTTTACTGCCAGTTCTATAGTATGGGTTTTTTGTTGACTATTATTTTTTGTTTGATTGTTATAAACTATAGTTACTTTCATGGAGTTTCTTTTGTTACTTTTTCTTTTCTTCTTTTGTATTCTGGTAGAATATTTTTAAAGATTCAGCTATTTCATGTTCAGATGCAACTCAGTTTTCAATGAAATAGGAATTCACAATAAAAGTTCTAATTCATCTCACATCAAGAAATCAGGTTAACAAACTACAATGTCATGTATTTGAAAAGTTAAGCCCAAGTGGAAAAGTGAGCAAGTTTTTACATATTGAAATAATATTAAACATAAAAGAACTCAACAATACTGTTGTCTTTATGTGATATTTTCTGGGCTTGTTTTTTATTAAACTGCCAATAATGTCTTTTTCTCTTTTACTGCTAGGTAATCTTATTTTCAGTCATGATTTCTTATTATGATTAATTCTTATCAGATAACTTTTTACATAATTTTTTAGTTTATAAAATCTTAATTTATATATCTTTCCATCAAAAGTGTGTCATAGCTAACATCCTATATTGGCTATCCTTTAATTTAACAGTGTTTACCACTAAACTGGAATAAATATAGACTTAACTTACTTAAACAATAAATTAATTAACCAGCCAATCAAATCATAAGTAATATTCTCTTATGACCATTGGCATCACACTAAAAAAACAGCAATATAACTTGCCCTAGTCAATATAAATCCATAATTGTTCATTATATTACAATATACCAATTGTTAGTTTATTTCTATTTGGTGAATAATTTTGAGATAATGAAACAATTGACTTGGGCAAGTTGTTTGTTTATCTATTTTAGAATGATGTCAAAAATTGTAAACGAATATTATTGGCTAATTAAATATTGATTAAGATAATTTTATATTTATTCAAGTTTAGTGTTAAGCACATTATGTTTATAATACTGTGCCTTAATTAATATTAATTAATATTTAAGATATTAAAATTTATAGTTGATTTAAATTTTATCTTAAGATATTTCTTGTGATATTTAAACTTTTTATTTGTAAAATTACATAATGATTACTGTCCATTTTAAGATCTGGGTGGTTTTAGATTTGATATTTATGTAAAGAATTTTCACATTTTATTAAATTACATTAACAAATAACTGATTACCAGCTAATGAATAGTTTGTGATCATAAAATATTGCTTTAGAAGAACTGTTTGGCTAGTTATTTTAGCCTGATATCAAAAATTGTAAGTGAATATTACTGGTCATTTTATTAATGGTTAATTAAATGTTGTTTGAGCAAGTTTATATATATATATATATATATATATATATATATATATATATAAATATATATATATATATATATATATATATTGTAACAATATTTATCAATTAATATAAATATGTATTTGTAATTATTAAATTAATATAAAAGATATGTATTTGTAACTATAATTTGTAGCTATTTTAATATGTCACATTTGTAACCATAATAAATATTTAGATAGGGGAAATTATTAATTATTAGATATATGCCTATCCAATCTGTACCATTTGTAACTATATTAATTCATCATAGCATAGATAAAGAAATTATAGAATCACTGTGCCACTTGAAAATATCAGCATTAAAGATTCTTGGTATTTATTTATATATTGGGGCAGTCATTTGAACAATAAAACATACTGGCCATTGTCATCTAATAAAAATAATATTAAATATAGCAACTGAATAAAAGTACCCACTGTGAGATTCCTGGAGTGCCTTATGCTTATCTCCAATACTAGGTTCTTCTAACAAAGAATCCTTCCTATCCTTCTTTCCAAATATATAAGACCATTCATGGTCATATGCACACACGGGTGCTATTCATGACAACTTATAAAAAATATATTTTATAAAACTAATATTATGAAGTTGGAAAGGGATGATATCACTCTTTATTCAGTTTAGCTAAGTACATGTGTTTTCCCATGAGCGCCACTAGATTGTTTTCAATCTAGATAAGTATCTATTTATAGTGTACTTGAGTTCAAACTCATTCAGTACATATTTATTACACATGACTTGGATGACTATTGAACAAAAATGACATTCTTACATTTTATCTATATTGATAAAATTACAAGATCCCAATATTACCAAAGTTTATACTATAGATCAAAGATTCTTATAGACATTGCTAGCTCATTAGCGTATATTGATGAACAGACATGTATAATCCTATTAATGGCTTCCAAACAAGCATGTGAAGACCATTATTGATATTGATGGCCATTTAACTAGATTATTTATCACAATAAAGGTAATAATGATGATGATGATAATAATATCATAATAATGATAATAATAGTGATATCATAATAATGATTATAATAGTGATGATGATACCAGCCATGGCTTATCAATAAACTCACAACAATAAATTCATCTTTATAAACTTATAGGCATCTATTAAAATTATCCTATTTCATACTGGGATTTAATAATACTAATGGTGATGATTGATCATCATGAATCTCTTTGCATAATATTCAATTTTCTATAAACCCCTATTTACTAAAACATATTCATTACGCTAAACATTAAATTTAATGATTATAATTTATTAATGATGATTGATGGCGATCATAACTTTTATATAGTATTATTTGAAACATTTTTAACTAATAACATGATATCCATCTTTGATGAGGATGATCTAAATTCATGGACACAACACAATTTTAGCTTTCTATGTTGAACTATAATTATCAAAATTTGGTTATTCTCAAGCATAATCCTTAAATACTTAAATATCAACATTCTAGTTTACCTATTATTTTGCGGACGCTTAATATTTGCAAGTGATTGCTCAATATATACGAATGGTAATACTTAATAACTGCGAGCAATGATGATGAATTAAAATGATAGAATTAAGACAAAAAAAAACAAAAACACAATATTCTTAATAATAACTCGGAAACCAATTAAGATATATAATTATATTTTATTAACACTACTACTCTTTCTTTCCTTCTTTAAAGTCAAATCGACAATTAAATAAATGGCTTATTAATATAAAAATTTATATAAGTATAAGCAAATAAACTTAATATATAGGTTTGTCATTTTCTTGATATCTCAAAATAAGCTGACTTAAATCAATATTAGAAAAAAAATACATATTCTATAAATGCTTATTTAAGACTTTTCTTACTTATCATATCATAAAATAAATTTCAGGTGTAACTTGTATATGTCATTTCATTTCCATTCAAATGTAATGCCCTACTTTTCAATTTACCATTTTAAACTAATCATATATAACCTATTCTTTGATGTGTTTGGATAAGCAGTTACACATTCACGCATTCGGTAATGTTAACATATATGTTTAAAATGTATACCCATAAATTACATATATAAAAATATCTTTTTCTTTTGCAACCTTATAGCGAAAGAAAATAAAATACATATATTAATTTTTAATATGCAACAAGATAAAATAAAAATAAAAAACATTATAAATGCATATATCTATAGGTTGCTCATTATCATTAACAACTGAAGAACAATTAAAAAAAAAAACATTTCAACATTACAATATATAATAAAAAAAAATAATGAAAAATTTAAGTTTAAAGATTTAAACTATGTTTGTGCTATGTTGTGAGATATTGCAAATAACTATAGATAAACAAGTCTTTAATGTTTCTGTATCAAAAAAAGAAAATTGCTTTGACCAGTAAATTAAGGTTTACTTTTAATAAGTAAAAGAATAAAATCGGTTAAAGAAAGTTCATATTTACCCATCTACTTTTTACTTCTTATTAATGTCCTGAGTTTGAATTTTCAGACTGCTTTTCTTTGCTCACCAACAACAACAACAACAAAAAAAAAGAAAGTTATTGCAGATACTTTTAAGATAATGCTGAATCAATTGACTTTGCTTGTTTCTTCAATTCCATTATTATTCACTGTTGATTGGCTTCCTTCTACCATTTAAAAAAAAGTTATTATAAGTACTTTGAATAAGTAGGTACCGGTGGATTTGCTTGTCTCTCTCCTTTAAAAAAAATAATTGCTGTCGACACTTTAGATGATTGAGGTAAATCAACAAAATTTGATTTATGGCTTCAAACTTGGTTCTACATGGCTGTTATAAATTTTCTTTTCCTCCTATTTCCTCTTCTCCATTCATTTGAAGGTAATGAGCTTTTAATAAGCCAGGAACTAGAAACAAAGCATTCCATATAGCTTGTGTGGTTGGCTTCAAAATCTATCATTTTGTTGGTTATTACTGGATACATGACTTCATAGACAGATCAGCGATTTTGACTCATTCTGTATTAACCAGGAAGCAGAAAAAATGGTTTAGCAATGCAGAGGCATATTATTATGCATAACCAAATATGTTAATATCATTTTTATAATTATTACTAACTTATAATAAATTCAATCTTGTTCCATTTCTCTCCTCTTCTTTAATATTGCTGGAAATTGCTTTATATAAACGCACATTTCATTTGCTCTTTTTTTTTCAACTTTCAAAGAGTGAGAAAAAAAAATTAAAGCGTTCACTCTCTTTTAAAAAAAAAAAATCAGAGCTTACATTTCTGCTTAAGAATAATAACAAGGAAGGACCAACTGAGTTGAGTCTCAAAATAATAATAATAATTTGACTGACTCTCACTCTAAAAAAATTTATGACTGACTGATCATCTCTTTAAAAAAAATTTATAACTGACTAATCATCTCTTTAAAAAATTTAAGACTGACTGCCTAACTGGTTTGTTCCCTTTCTCATATTGGAGACTTTATAGCCATAGCTCTCCTCCTCTCTATGATAACTTTCAGCTATCCTTTTGGTAGCTCCCAATGTCTCAAACTTGTCTGCTACATTTACTGGGGCATATACATCAGCAGCTATCTTTAATTCTAAGAAACTAGCTTTACTGACTACATCTTTCCTGAGGTCAATTTGTTCCTGTACAGTGGCTACCTTTATTTCTAGGTTATGTATCTCACTGTATATATCCTCTTTGGGATTACACTGTTCTTGAACAGCAGCTACTTCATCATTTTCATATAGCTTGATTACAGTCACATAACTCTCTGGCACTATTTCTTGTTCTGGACTGGTCATCTTATTATCAGTTTCTTTACTTGAATCAGTTACTTGATTATTCATTTCTGGTGATGGTTGATCCATCTTATCGTCAAGTCCCTGAGACAGTCCTTTGATAGACTCATGCATTTTTTGGAAGTACTGATCCATTTTCTGATTCATTTGTTCTCCCTCTTTCATTTCCTTCTCTCTTTATTGTTATCAAATTTATTATCAAATTTCTGATTTATTTCTTTGTTTCATTTCTTTAAACTGTAACATCATTATTTGCAACCACTCTGGAGGGCTTTGCTTCTCTACTTCCATTCCCTCAATAGTTAATTCCTTTTCTTGCTCCATCATAAATTTATAAACATATTTACTATTGCTTATTTCTGTTTGATTTAGTATATTCTGATTTATTCTGTTCTGATTTATTGTTCTGCTCCCTGATTTCCTATACATCCAGAGTCAAACACCTTTATCTATCCTCATATACCTTAAAATTTTCAACCACTCTTTCTCAGCCATAATTCTCCCCATCAATCTATCTATATCTTTAGTGCCTTTAATTAACTTAACCTCCATCATCACTCTTTTTCCTTTACCTATATATGATTGATAAAGTATGAGGTCATAGTACTATTTAAAACATTTATTTAAGAAAAAGCTATCTCTGTATTAGTGTGTCCTTTTTATGCCATCATTTATCTAGTTTTTCATGCTTTTATAAAACTTAACTCTCTCTATGCCCTTTTTAATACACTAAGCAAAAAAGAAAAATTACTTATATAACATATGTGCTAGATTTATAACAGAGTTCACATCTCAAGTCATTTATATACTCATCTATCCTTCTAGAGATCTGACAGATATTGACAGCCAAAAGAATGATTAGCAATTCACAATCATGAGATAGACAAAAGAATTCAATCACTGCACTTAAAGCACACAATGCTCCATGAACACTCAGATGATCACCCCAATTCAATCACTCTAAGCTACTACAACCCATAATAGTTTATTGCAAACATTGTTGCATTGCCCTGCTTACTTCCAAGTCTTAGGGGCTTTAATTCGTCAAATACTGCCTTGCTTATTTTTAAAGTCTTAGAGGCAACAATTATATATCAGTAAAACAAAATACTGCCTTGCTCTCTCTGGAGTCTTAGAGGCGAAATATTATGTATCAGAAAAATTATGCCTTGCTCTCTCTGGAGTCTTAGAGGCGAAATCATGGCAGGCCTACTGTTAACTGCTTCATGATAAAACAACTGATATTATAATCTGGGTTGGAGCAGTGAATGAGATAAATCAATCACCAGTGGCATGAATACATCACATTCTCAAGGCAATGACAAAAATTCTCCATCCATCATCACAACCGTAACACAACCAACCAAACTCCAACAATCAAATATCCAATCCAACCTCCAAAATCATAAATTTTCTATAACACAAACTTTTCAAATATGAACAAAATTATTATTCCACACTTCAAGGCTATTAATATTTCTATGCTTATTTAATTGATAAGCAAAATATATAAAAAAAAAAACAGTGTTATTAACTTTAACACATTATAAGTTGTGATATCATTATATTTTAAAAATTGAAACTAAGCTCTATAATGACTGTATTCATTTATCATCATCAAAAATGCAATAACAGTAATCATCATCATCTAAACATCAGGCCAAAATATTTGTATACACTAATAATAAAAAAATTGCACAGAAAAAAAATATTCTTTTTTTTTTTTTTTTTTTTAAACTATACATCTGTCATCACTATATACTACCCATCTCTCATGTATGTGGGGTATTTCAAGCCATTATTTGGCTTATTTCGAGCCCTAGTTGGTGCGCCATTTGTAACAATATTTATAAATTAATATAATATGTATTTGTAATTATTAAATTAATATAAAAGATATGTATTTGTAACTATAATTTGTAACTATTTCAATATGTCACATTTGTAACCATAATAAATATTTAGATAGGGGAAATTATTAATTATTAGATATATGCCTATCCAATCTGTACCATGTAACTATATCAATTCATAATAGCATAGATAAAGAAATTATAGAATCACTGTGCAACTTGAAAATATCAGCATTAAAGATTCTTGGTATTTATTTATATATTGGGGCAGTCATCTGAACAATAAAACATACTGGCCATTGTCATCTAATAAAAATAATATTAAATATAGCTAAACTGAATAAAGAGTGATATCATCCCTTTCCAACTTCATAATATTAGTTTTATAAAATATATTTTTTATAAATTGTCATGAATAGCACCCGTGTGTGCATATGACCATGAATGGTCTTATATATTTGGAAAGAAGAATAGGAAGGATTCTTTGTTAGAAGAACCTAGTATTGGAGATAAGCATAAGGCACTCCAGGAATGTCACAGTGGGTACTTTTATTCAGTTGCTATATTTAATATTATTTTTATTAGATGACAATGGCCAGTATGTTTTATTGTTCAGATGACTGCCCCAATATATAAATAAATACCAAGAATATTTAATGCTGATATTTTCAAGTTGCACAGTGATTCTATAATTTCTTTATCTATGCTATTATGAATTGATATAGTTACAATGGTACAGATTGGATAGGCATATATCTAATAATTAATAATTTCCCTATCTAAATATTTATTATGGTTACAAATGTGACATATTAAAATAGTTACAAATTATAGTTACAAATACATATCTTTTATATTAATTTAATAATTACAAATACATATTTATATTAATTTATAAATATTGTTACAATATATATATATATATATATATATATCTCTATATATATATATATATATATATATATATATATAGAGAGAGAGAGAGAGAGAGAGAGAGAGAGAGATTATCTCATTCCTATGATATAATGGATGAAGAAACTTAATAATGTGTACATTTATATTTAAAGTTTATAAAGGAATGTATATGCACAAATGTTACTTCATTAAAAAAATTTCTTATTTTGAAATAAATTATTTAAAATTAAATAAAAAGGGTCTTAGATAAATAGATTATTTAATAAATGAACACATCCAAGACTTACTTATTTAAATATTAAAATAAAATATAGAGTGGCTTAAAATGGGAGACTAAAAAACAATAATTGTATTACTGTTATAATTTTATTTTTATTAATTAAAAAAATATTTAACTTTAATTCTGGTTTATATTTATTTGAACATTAATTAACATGTAGCTATAAATTTTGAACTCGTTTTAACTCAAAAACTTGCAGAGATATGAAATGTTATTGCTAGCAGGATTCCGTAATGGTCATAGTTTGAATTGTATAGAAGTATATGCTGCCAATGTTACCTATATGTACAATCACTGTTTACTGCATTTAATTATGGGAGTTTGAATTGAAAATTGTAAACAGTTAAATTGTCAATTTCAGTTAAGCAAACTATTTTTATAATGCTAGAAGGATAGATAAAAAAAAAAACTGACCAATTTAAATTTCCAAGTGAAAATCAAAATGAATTTGGATGCTTAGTATTATTATTTTTTTAAAAGATTATTTTACAAAATTTTTATTTTGTTATAAAAGACTTGATTAATTTATATTTAGAAAATGTGAATGAAAATCTAAATTTTTCAATAATTAGTATTCCTGCATGCAAACCCATAAAGGCAACTATTATTAAATTAATTTAATCTATAATTGAAATTAAAATTAATAATTGAAATATTTTTATATTACTAAATGCACACACACACACATATATATATATATAAAACGTTATATGTAAAAGCTATCTATTTGTATTTTATTTACTATTTATATTTAAATAATATTATTACATTTTTTATCTATTTAAGAAATTAATATCTATGAATATTTATAAATAAGTCAGAATCAGTTATAATAGAATATTTGTTTTATTGTAGAATATTTATTTTGGACCTGTTATTTTTTATTATTGCCATTGATTAATTAATAAAATTATTAATCATTCTTTTTTATTGCAATGAATTTATTTAAATTTTAGATTAAGTATTTCATCCATTTTACTCTTATATATATATATTCATCAGTGACTTTTGCTATTTAGGTATTTAGCTTTAGTCAATAACAATAGAAGTTGGTGGGATTGTATTATAGGGAACACACCAAGAGATAAGAGTTTTATTAAAAACTGACTCTGTAACATTGTTCAGAGTCATCTTTTAACAAACATGTATTATCATCACATATGATTATATTTTGCTAAATTATACCAGATGGCATAGAACAGAGCTCATTGCCTAAATGATAATGGCATATTTATATAGTGGTAATCTATTTACATCCAGCTAATATTACAATTTTTTTTTCATTCAGTTAAAATTGACTGATAATTATTTCTGAAGCACATTCGAATTTTGTTACATTCCACTGTAAATGGCATTCAGTGCAGGATACTAACTAATGATCTGTTATTTTGTGTCTATTTATTCCATTATAAAATGACTTGGCCATGAGAAATATGCTGATTTTTTACATTATTTGAGTTTTTTCTGATTTTTATTATCTTCTTGTTTATTGTCATTACTAAGATTTGTTTTATTACAAATGATGCTACTGATAATCTGCTCATTGTCTTTTTTTATTCTGCTACAAAATAATAGATTCATGTTATATACACTGACCATTTGTCTTATTTGGCTTCTACTGATTCTTTTCTTCTTGACTATTGTCTATATTTTGCCTTGTTTTATTTTTATTTCATTTGAATATCTATATGTATTGTAACAAAGATATTCATGGTTTTAAGATAAGATTAATGATATTTTTGGAAAATACCATGTATATTGTTTATATAAAACAAAATTCCCATCCATATATACAGAAATTCTCTTTATAGGCTGGCAATGTTTTGATGAACTAATATTCTTTCTTGTCAAGGTTATGTTGACTGAACTGTCGCAAATAATAATAAAACTGAGTGTGAATTAAAATTTTTTCATTAGGTAGTTTTTCAAAAGTAATTATCAAATCATAGTTTCAAAAATTTTTGATTGACTATAAAACAAAAAAAAATATATAGGAACACTTTTATTACCCTAATTCCAATTAATATTGGACAACTACTTAATTAAATCATGTTAAAAATTCTGTCATTTAATTATGTAAAATTATAATTTCTTTTTTATGAAATTTTTATTTTATTTTAAAAATTTCAATTGCAAAAATAATACTCAAGTATAGATTTATTGTTTTTTTAATTTTAACTACCTCAATGTTTTGCTATCTATAATAATATTTTTCACATATAGCCTAAATTTCTGAAAACAACCAGCTTTTTTCCTATTGCAAACTTTCTCACTAAATCAAAACATAAAAGGCACAAATTCTGTGTTTCACTACAGTTTTCTTTTATTTGTCTGATAACAAAAACTATAGTGCTAAATAATTCTCGAAAATCACATGAGTTTAAAACCAGAAATCACTTATTTAATGAGATATGTGAAAAAAACATTTTCTATAATAGATGTTAATAATTTTCCATGATGATAGTTATTTTAACTAAATCAGTTGAATATTTCCATCCAATTTATATTGAGAGATAATTTTTTAAATGCATTATCACTATTAAAAAATGATAATTTACTTCTATATTGTCCAAAATATTTCATATAAAAGTGATATCAAATGATTTAAAAAGTTTGAGATATTTTATTTAAAATAATTAATATCAGAAACTTATTTCTTTTGAAATTTTAATTTTCCAATTATTTTTTAGTATTTCTTTTAATTATTGAACCTCTTTGTCTTTATATTCATATAATACTTATAAAGTTTCTCATTCATTTTATTATTCAATCAAGTAGATAATGTTATATAAACATGTGATCACTTTTAATAAAGTCACTAATAATTCAATCAAAGAATTAGAATTTTTGCATGTGTGATCTCAAAGCAGATTTACTTTTGTTCAAAATGCACTCCATAAAAGAATTGTATGATTCAATTTCAGAAACAAATGTAAAATTTTAGTATCTAATAATTATTGAAATTTAGCAAGAATAGAAATTGTTTCTGTAGAGTGAACAAATCAGTATATTTGGTATAAGAGTTATTTTTTTAAATGTGACTATCATTTCAAGCTAAACCATATTAATCTATAAATTTTCTACAATCCACATCTATAAGTACTTGTATAATATCCACTTAATTTATATTATGATTCTTAATTACAACAATTTATAAGATACCATTTCGTTAAATAAAAGCTTATATTTTTTTTATTAGTGTTAATTTTGTTTAAAGTAAGTGTACATGATATTTAAGTGTTGCACAAAAATTCTGTTAGAATTTACATATCTAAATTCACTGAGTCAATATCATTATTTCCAATAATTTTGAACCTTAAATTATTATTTTTATTAGCATATGTGGTAAAGTCTTCAAAAAAAAAAAAGGTTTTGTAATATTCTTGCATTAATATTACCCAACAGGAAACAAACTATTTTTTTCTCTTAGAGTTGTATGAATTAATATATTATGAAAATATTTAAAAACATATTTTCAACACTTTATTGATACATAAAAAAATTACATATCAAATTCTCAATAATGGACTCTTTATTATGATGTCATTTTTAATACGATGAGCACTTTTTCAAATAAATATATAACTAGCCATATACTAGGTTAATTAAAATTATTTTCATTAAAAGACAAATTTTACTATATTATTCTTAGAAATTTGACAATTGCTTAACTACAAGCAACTATTTTTAGGTTCTAAAGTTTCCAGGTCAAACAAGGTTTATACATTTCCAGAAGCTTTATTTTTAAAAAAAATATTAATTTTATTACCACCACTAAGTTCTAACTTTAATTGATTACTATTATAAATATTTTAATTCTACTCTTAAATAAGAACTCTATAAATTCAAGCAAACAAATCAAATTTTGTGATGCAAACCATTTTAAAAATCTTTTCTTGGTCCTTTTATATTTATAGAGGAAGGGGGAATAGGGCTAAAATGTAGAAGGGACTAAATATGCAAATATTTGCTAAGTAAAAGTCTCAAAACAAATACAGTTTGTGGTGATCTCATTATTGATTATACTGTTTTATGTAAAATCTCAATTATGGTAGGTAATTTTCATATACAAATGCATGAAAAGAAAAGATTAGTGTAAGAAGTATTGTGCATACAATTAAAGAAGGGAAATCTCATGCATATACACACTACTCATTGTTACAATTTGTATAGCAAGATGATTAAAAGTGAAAAAAGTTGTGATGTCAAATTCTATACTAATCTAAGTGAGTAAAGATTTTAAGTTTATGATAAAGGGATAAACAAATTCAGAAAGGAGCAAATCATGTAAACTTTAGATGCCAACATCATATATTAAAAGATAGCATATATAAAGATCATTCAACTATTTTCTAACTGCAAAGGCTTTCATCAGAGTAAATTCAGAACCTGAGGCATGCATTGGGTATACTAATATAATGATATAATAGCCTGTTTTATAAATATCCCACTCTCTAAACGCTCTCATAAAAGAGCAAAGAAACACAAACAGTATTTATCAGACTTTCCAATTACAAAAAGTGATGGAGTAGAGCATTTTTCATTTTTATTGTATTCTTTAGCTAACGATAGATAGGTACCTGTTTACTGATTAATGTTGGATGGTTGGCTAGGCAAGCTATGGTACAAATACCTAAAAAAATATCCTAAGCCTCTGAAAATAATTTCACTCCGTTAAGATTAAAAACCCAAGTCATAATCGTGGAAAGAAATTATATTTCTGGATCATAAATCCTTCATTATAACTATATATCATAAGATATATATTTTTTGTAATAATACATAAAATTAATTTTATTATTATACATTTTGTCAATATAAAAATGAAAAATATTGGTAATTTTATTTTAAAATAACATCTCAACATTATTTAAACAGATTGAAGACGCAATGTTTTAAGATATATTATTCTTTTAGAATTTATTCTAAGTTTTCCATTAAAAATCAAGATTATAGAATACAATTTTATCTCAGCTGAAATGGGGAGACAGAAAAACGAATACAAATTTCATCTTAAAAAAGATTATATCTGTACACCTGTACTCAATTAAAAAAACAATTTCTATTATTAAACAAACAAAATAATATGCTATCAATAAATCCAGCTGAACTATTATCTTTAATAACCTTTAACAATACGCTTATCAAAAATATTAATCGATAAAATTACATAGATTAAGTATTATTATTTTATATATAATCTAGGTGTTATTATTTGTCTACATTTATGATTCATTTTTAAAGAACACATTAACCATTATTTAAAGTTTTGCAAAGTTCATGTTTTATGGCTCAAGTTAAGATAGAAGCTTCCTGGTTAGCTAAATATTTTCCATACAACCTCAGAGTTATCAATATCTGGCCTGTAGATAAACCAGTTAATCATTCAATATTCATTATAGAATTAATTGTACAATTTACTTAGTAGAAACTTATACAATTTTATGGTATTTCAGGGTATTAATTATGTCAGAGTTGGGGAAAATAAAATGTATGGCACATATATTTTATATTTATGGATGTAGATCATAAAATGATAGACAAAAGTTCTTATATTTACTCTTGCTTTTACAGCATCAAGATTGCATAACACAAATCTTGTCATTTCAATGAAAAAATGATAAAAAAAATTTTAAGTGATGAATGCTTCTACTACTATTAGTATTATAGAAAATTTGTTACGGGTCAACTAGTAGATATTGATGCAAAACCATCTGCCAGGATCATGGCATGGTATTCGAATGTAGATCTCAAACAGGTTTAGAATTACAAAAAATGTAAAGCTTCCTCTGGCTAATCTAGCTAACTATTCAAGAATCATTAGGAACTATGTGTCAGCCTATTATTAATTTTAGAATAAAAGTTTTCAATTATCTGGTTAAACTATGATTATTTATATTTAAATGGTGAAGCAATTGAAATTGATAGGCGAGAGAAGCACAATCTATTTTATTTCTCAGAATTATTTATGTAAAATATTAAAAGAGTACTACCATTTTACCTATATATATATATTGGTTTTTACAAAGACCTAGACAACTATTGTATAAGTAAAACCAAAAGATCAATTAAAATCAAAAAATCTTAAAAAACAAAATATGTAAAATTATAGAACAATTAAAAAATATGTATTTTTGTCCAGTCAAAACCAAAAATTAAACAAGGAGTAAGAATCATGAAGTTAAAAGGATTAATGAGTTGGATTTAAATTTGGTTGTTGGTTTTTATTTACCTGCATAATGAAATTCTTTTATGTAAACATTAATTTGGCTACTATATTCATTAATGCAGTTCAAATAAAAAATTCTATGACTTTTCTAAATAGTATCTGATAATGATTATCACATCTAGATAATATTTTTATATTAGAGAAATATATTTGATAGCTAATAGCTATAATATAAAAAGCAAGTTACTGAAGATGAAGAATAATTTTGACTTTGTTAGCATGCTCATCTGTTTTAGTTCTGTTGTTTCAATTACTCGTCTCTATGTATAGTCTTACATATTCCACATATAAACTACATTTGGTGCTGATTTAGTATGCGCTAAATCTTTTCATCATTATTTTTTACCATTTTTAGCATTCAGATTTTATAAGTTATAATCTTTTGGCATATACGATTTTGTGTTTTAATATTTTAATCACGTGATTTTTTTTAAAATTAAAATTGCTATTTTTGTGTTTTAATATTTTAATCACGTGATTTTTTTAATGAAAATTAAGATTTTTATGTTTTACCATTTTAGTCACGTGATTGACTAATATGAAAATTCCGATTTTTGTTTTTTTTTCCTACGAAAATGGCCATTTTGAGCGATGTCATTTATCGGTTGGATGTTTCAGCATAGTTTGGGTGGTTCTTGTAATTCAAAATCGACACCCTACATTTTTTTTGAATTTCTAAAAAGACTGCTTCTTTATGCTGGATCAACATATTATTGATTTTTATTCAGTGAAAAATATTGTCTTGATGTTGTGATGTGTCAATATTACAATCTTGTTTGTGGTTCTTTTTTCCCGCTTGGGGGGGGGGGGAGTTTGAAACCGAAATTATTGCTTTGTTTATTATAATAGTATTATAGCCTTAAAATGTCATTACTGTTTTATTTCCTATTCCAGTAGAATTTCATTAATTAAAAAAAGAATGTCTTGTATATAGTGACTTCAATCATTATTTAATTTTTGATTTGATTGGACAAAAATTAATTCTTTTACTTGTGTTTTCTTCGATGATTTCATATATTTTGTTTTCTTCTGTGATTCCTTTTTTTGGTTTATTATATGTGTGTGCAAGCATGTAGATTTAATTATTTACATTATAATGAGAAATTAATGATTATAAAGTCATTAGAGAAGTTGTTATAGTGACTAAAGTAGTTAAGTGAAATATTAGATGACAGTTGATTTAGCTAACTAAAAATTAAAAAGTACAATTATTTAAAAAATAATAGTAAAGGAAATCGTAAAATTAGCAACACTTTCTTTAATTGCGGTAAAAATTGCATTTTATTATAATCACGTTTATTTTATTGTCAATATAATATTACTTATTTATTGAGAACAGAACAAATGGAGCTTTTACTTTTAGAATAGTTGTGTACTTATTTATTGACCAGTACTTGAATAAGTAGCAAAGCATAAAATAGCTGGATATTTATTTACTGATCAATAACTGGATGCCTGATGCTTATTGTCCAACTAATAAATGGATGGTGACTACAATTGTTTGTGAATTGACTATTTACAAAAAAATCAAGTTTGTTTAGAAAACAAAAATGGCAGTTGGAGAAAATGACCAAATAATGCTCTAAATATATACAATATATAAATCATATATAAATAATGATACTATAATTTTGTTGACCCAATCTGTCCATATAATCAGTGATGTGTTTTTTCTAAATAATTCGGCAATATTTTTAATAACTATTCTTATCTTTTCATTAGTTTAAATTGTTAAATAAAATAAAAATAGAACAAAATAAACAAACGATTTAAAATATTCAATTCCACATTTGAACTTCTTAAAAATATATAGCAAAAATATTGGATTATATAAAAATTTAATGGTATCTATCTTCCACGTATAATTATAGTATTCGAATCTAAGCCAAATAAATGAAACAGGTTTACAATTTTTCTTTCTATAGATATATCACAGTCAATCTAAATAGATATTTAAAATCTATTTTTATACTCTTTTTTTTTCCACATATATGTGCGCCCGCGCACACATATATAAAAAAACAAAATTGGTAAAATTGGATTGATTATTTTTGTAAAAAAAAAAAAGACTTTATATTTAAAAACATTCTTAATGTACTTGAAAATAGATTTTAAATAAATGTGTTACGACAAACTATATATCAAGCTATGAAGAAATTTATATTGGAACTTACAATAAAAAAAATCCAGAGTTAATTAAATGCATGGATAAAAAAATAAATAAAAATATTTACTATGTCATTGAAAAACAATTAACAGACTACTATGAGATGGTGCGAACATGTTATTAGAAGAGATAACTATAAATGGGTAAATAAAATCATAAACTTTCAAATTATTGTAAAAACACCACCTTCAATAAATAAAATAAAAAAACTAAGCAGAGATGATGTAGAAAAGAAAAACTATAGATTAGAAAAACTATAGTAAATTCAAAAAGATCTTTATTTCTCAATGGAATAAAAATGATTGAAAGTAATAATATATATAATACATTGGGAGTAATACTCCAACATTAGTCTATTAAGTAAATAAAATACTAAAATTTGTAAAGTTATATTTCAAATTGCTTTATATTATTTTAATTGACATTCTTGAAATTTTTCAATTTACAGCTTGTCAATACCAAATAACGAAATATGTAAATAAAATTTCTCAGCAGTTTTAATATATTATAATAACCTTGAGATTAGTATTCCAACATTGGCCTATTAAATTAATGAAATACTGAATCCGAAACACAAGATAAAACTTGTTAAAGAAAAGATTGTCTTATCTTTTCTCTTTACCTCAATTTATATAGAGAGGCTGACTTTTTCTTTTAAAAAGTTTTATCTTCTTCTTTGAAGGACAGTATTTTATTTACTTAATAGACCAGTGTTGCAGTATTATATAATATTAAAACTGTTGGGAAGTTTTATATTTACATATTTCCTTATTTGATTTGATATTGACAAAGTGAAAATTGAAAAAGTTTGTGAATATCAATTAAAATAATACAAAGCAATTTGAAATATAACTTTAATAAAGTAATATGATTGATTTAAAATCTCCATGCTTTCTCTCCAATGTGCTTAAGATTGATCTCTAAATTTGAGGTAAATAGAGAAGATAAACCAATCTTTTTTTTTAAAAAAAGTTTTATCTTGTACTTCAGAGTGAAAGTATTTCATTTACCTAATAGACTACTATTGGAGTATTAATCTCCATGTATTATATAATATTAAAAGTGCTGGAAATTTTATATTTATATATGATCAAAAATGGAAAAAAGATTAATCCATTATGCTGCTTTTACATATATTTAAATAAATCAATGATAAAATATAATATAAAATACCTTTATATAACAGCAATAAGATATATAATAATCATAAACAAAAATGTTCTTTTTGATAAATATTAATTTTGAGACTTTTCAATGTGCTTTAACTAATTCACAGTTACGATGCAATGCAATACACTGTAACTTCTCTTTTTTTGGAATCAGAAATCTTTCAGCCACTATGCCCAGAGAAGCCTAATTATCCACCTTAGCTTCCCTTTCCATTCCCACCCTAAGTTTTTTCCATATTTTTCTCTATTCTGCTTCATCCCATTTCCACAATATAATCTTTGTCAACTCCATGGCCTTTATATCTAAATCTCCATTAACTTTTTCCAAGCTCAGCATAAAAACCAAGAATTCACTTTCTGTATATCACTTTGTTTATATTTATTCTTTCATAATTTCATTATTCATACCCTTTCTGCTTGCAGGCATTTACATTCAATTAACAGATGCCTAATATTTTCTATGCCTTTCTTACATAACATGCAGACTAAATCACTCATATTTTTTCATTGCATACATAGTGACATCTATCTTTTTTATATAAAATTAACTATAACCTATTAAAACCATACAATATTTTTAAGACATAAAAAAAAGAAAACCTGTGTAAATGTATATTACATAAACTTCCATTCATTTATCATTAGCCAATTAGTCAAATTAATTGATGTTTTATTTATGTTCATATAATTATTTTTATTATAATTAATATATAATAAGGTATTTATTTATATAATGCTAAGTTAATAAATTGTAATAGTAAATTAGTGATCAGGCTAATGCACATGTGCTTTACAGATTTTAAATCATAAATGAATACTCTCATTCTCAGATCACAAGATGAAGTCTTTATGAAAAGATAGAATGAATCCATCTATCTTTTCAACCCAAACATTTAAGTATGGTCCAATCTTAAGTGTTTGGACATGAGAGCGTGAAGATATTATGCAGTCACTTTAAATTACTTTATTGTGCTTGAATGAATGACACTTGCAAAATTATTTAAAATTTACTATATCATTCTTAGTTGAAGTTAAACATATACAGTGCTATGTTAATAAATTGTAATAGTAAATTAGCAATCAGGCTAATGCACACGCGCTTTACAGATTTTGAACTATAAATGAATATCCTCATTCTCAGACATGATGTATAGTAAATTTTAAATAATTTTGCAAGCATCACTCATTCAAGCATAATAAAGTAATTTAAAGTGACTGCTTAATATATTCACTCTCTCATTTCCAAACCTTAAGATTAGCCCATACTTAAATGTTTGGGTTGAAAAGATAGATGGATTTATTCTATTTTTCCATAAAGACTTTATCTTGTGTCTGAGAATGAGAGTATTCATTTATGGTTTAAAATCTGTAAAGCGCATGTGCATTAGCCTGATCACTAATTTTCTATTATAATTAATATAATTGGTTTTATATATTCCCTTTTTTATTAATTTATTTAATATACTTTAAAGGATTTATATTTTGACACAATCTATTTTATGTCTGTATTTTAAATAATGAGTATATAAGGCAGATTTAACATCTCTTTTATTAATAGCATTATTATGTTATTTTGCTCTTTTAACTAATTGTAACCTTATATGTCCATAATAAATAATGCAGCAACTTCCACAAGTAATTTTATATATAATTAACCTTTTTATACCTCATGTTATCTCTTATTTTATAATTACCTATTAATTTGTTAAGATGTTTACTATTTGACCATCCTATGTTAATGCTTTTATCTATATAATTTTTATTTTTTTGTAATCTATGATAAATTTTAGGGAAGTATAAAAGTTTTATCCACTTTTTATTATTCCTAAATCTGATATTACTATAATATTTGAATCAGATGGTTTAAAATTAAAAAATATATTTTCAATACTCTTAGGGTTGTGTCCATAATTAGTATATAATTCAATAAATTGTTCCTTTTGTAAAGTACCTATATTTTTCTCTGTGTTATATCTGTCATTTTTATGTTTAAAATTTTTAATAACTGTCATCTTTTATATCTATACCTGTTGTGAATCTATAGATATTATCTTTCTTAATTTATCTTCTTTAATGAAATATTTTAATATAATTTTGTTATCATTGTCTAAAATATTTTATTTTATCATCAAATTCCATTATTGTAAATAATATATGTATATATTATTATTAAATTCTTTATAAATATTATTTATAGTTTTTTGTTACCAATTATTAAAATATCATCAACATAAATATAATTTGTTCAAACTTCAAACACTTTTTAGAAAAACTCTTTATTTGTACATACACAGACACCTACGTTTCAACTGACCTGCAGTCTTCTTCAGAGCTATTATATAATGAACAAAATAAAATAAAAAATAAAAAACATAACTATATAATAACACTATAAAACATTTTAAACAATAAAAAACTAAAAACAACATAATATATATATATATTAAAAAACTCTGAAGAAGACTGCAGGTCAGTCAAAACATAGGTGTCTGTGTATGTACAAATAAAGAGTTTTGCTAAAAAGTGTTTGAAGTTTGACAAATTATATTTATAGGATATTACGGCGAACATAAAGAAAAGTGTGATTTTGGTAATATCATCAACATATTTAAAATAATGTGTTATTTTTTGATTTATTATTCTTTTTTTTTAACTATTTTCATTTACAATTCATTAATAAATATTGATGACCTTAACCCACTAATTACACAACCCATAACTCATCCTTTATGTATACTCCAATATTCATTATTGTATTTGAAATGTAAGCTATTATGTGTTAATGTTATACTTTCTTCTATAATATGTATTATATTTATATAGTTAATATGCATAGATAATTTCTGCATTATTATTTTTATACTATTAATTCTTGGAATACTAGGATACATTTTCTCAATATTCTTTGTAAAAATATCTTGGTTTCTATTCAGTTGTATCTTATTTAATTTATTTATGATAGAATCTGTATTTTTATGTTGCTATCCATTTATTTAAATACTTACAAAATTTCTGTAAAATGATATCACTAACATTAAATATTGACAGATCTGTTTTATATATTCATTATTTAAAATACAGACATAAGATTGTCAAAAATATAAGTACTTTAAATTGTATTAAAAAAACTAATAGAAGAAAGATATATAAAACCAATTACATTAATTATAACAAAAATAATTGTATGAACATATATAAAACATCAATTAATTTGACAAATAATTGACTTATGATAAATGAATGGACGTTGTGTATTATACACTTACACAGCGATTTTTTTGTCTTTTTTAATATCTTAAAAATATTGTATGGCTTTAATAGGTTATAGTTAATTGCATTTAAAAAGATAAGTATTACTATGTATGTAATGTAGATTGTAATTATAAATTAGTTAAAGCAAATTGAAAAGGGCAACAATTAATATTTGCTGAAAAGAGCTCTTTTTTGTGTATTATTATTATTATTATTATTATTATTATTATTATTATTATTATTATTATTATTATTATTATTATTATTATTATTATTATTATTATTATTATTATTATTATTATTATTATTATTATTGATGTTATGTAAAGATATTATATATATATATTAAGATAGAGTTATCAGATGAAAATAGGAAAGTAGGACTAAAAATAAATGTTAAAAAGACTAAAGTAATGTTCAATGGATTTTCTCAAAAGATGAAAATAAAGATTGATTATGATGAGTTAGAAGAAATTAACAGTGACAAATACCTTGGTCAGATTATTAATACAGATGGAAACAATGGATCAAATTAATCATAGAATTAAACTTGGTTGGAGTGCTTTGCTAGAAATAACTTGATACTAAAAGGAAGTATGCCTATGTGTTTGAAAAGGTGTTTAATAAATGTATTTTACCAGTTCTTACTTATGGGTCTAAAACTTGGACACTTAATAAAAGAGCAATACAGACCACTCAAAAAATATGGAGAGATGCATGTTAGGAGTAACAAGAAAAGATCGAAAACCCAATATATGGGTAAAAGAACAAACAAGTGTTATTGATCTCATTGAAAAAATTAAAAGACTTAAGTGGAGTTGGGATGGACATATTTCTATAAAAGATGATAATAGATGGTTGATTGAAATTTTAAACTGGATTCTAAGAGATTGTAAAAGACCCAGAACGAGACCACATGTGAGATGGATGGATGAAATAAAAAAGTATGCAGGGATGATGTGGAGAAGAGAAACTAAAGATCAAAGAAGATGGATTGAACTTGGAGAGATCTTCATACTGCACTAGATTGATAATGTTTAATGATGATGATAATATTAATATACAGTGCTGAAAACAGAGTTCAAATATATACACATTTTATTTAATATAATTATTAGAGACAAGTATACTTTTTATAAATGCATCATATTCATGATTATTCTGTTGGGAATTGTTACTTTTACTAATTTGCCTTCTTACACACTTCTTGTCATTTCTTTCCTCACACATTATTTTAATAATATTTGGATCAAAGCTGTGATTGTATTTTCTTTCATGGTTATAAAACAATGATGTATTGGTATAATCAGACTTGTTTTTGCCTTTTTATACATTAAAACATGTTGTATAATTTTTGGATTTAGATTAGTCTATACACAGTTTTGATCCAAGTATTATTAAAATAGTGTGTGAGAAAATAAATGACAGGAAGCATATGATTAAGGAGGTATGGTTCATTGCCCAAAATTAATATGTAAAAAACCAAAAATCGAACAGTATTCAAATTAACAAAAAGGAGTCTTCCCAGTGAATAACCATGGATATGATGCAAAAACATCAAAGATATACATGGTTCAATTAATTCTATTAAATGTATGTTTATTTAAACTTTGTTTTTGGCACTATATATTAGTATTAACAATGGCAGAGTACCAATATATATATATATATATATATATATATATATATATATATATATATATATATATAAAAATATGGAAATAAATATAAAATGCAGTGAAAAATACTAACAATTAAACTAACATTAAATTCATGTTATTCCTCTATAGTCCCTGGATTTAAAGAAAAACACAGATATTTGATTTTAGGAACATTAGAATGAAATTCTTGTATAGCCTCAAGTTAATTGTCAGTAATTTTTTATATACACTTAATATTCCCATTATAAACTTATATATTTAGATTTTTTTGGGTTTGAGTGACTGTTTTGTTTGTATATATTTGAGCAGGTTGTTTTTAGCATATAAATGCAGTGTCTACCTGTGAAAAAGTGACTGGTTCTCTCTCTTCAAGATGTCTGAATCACCATCTCTGAGTTGATGCATATGTTATATAGTGATATATTTTAGCTATGAAGCACAAGTATTACTGTTTGGATTATGAGTTATGCCATGAAAAGTGATACAATCTATGATGAAACAACATGCTAATAATAAAATTTATTTTAAATTGAGCAAAAACTAATACTGAAAAGTTTAAAATGATTTAACCATGTATTTCTATAAAGCAATGAATTGCAAAAATGTTTTTAAGTTGTTTGCAAGATTTTGTAATGGCAGAGAGAGCATTAAAAATAATCCATAACAAAGGCATCAAAAATAATTAAAAATACAAAAAAACTCCTAAAAGTGATCAAATTTCTTCAAAGTGATCATTGTTTATCTGACAGACTCATTGATGAACTTAATCACATTTTCAAAAATATTGTTCATCATGTTGAATGTGTGCATATGTTTGATGTCTCAATTATTGACATTCAACCAAAAGATGCCAGAGTAAAGCACAATAAAGACATGCAAAAAATGCAAATGTAGATCCAGAATTTTTGTCAAATATCATAACTATATGTTGTTTCCAATATGAGTCAATGTCCAGTGGTGAATAGAGATTAACAAAAGAAGGAAAAACCAATGCAAAAGAACTGAATTAAAACATTGTTTTATTATTATTATTATTATTATTATTATTATTATTATTATTATTATTATTATTATTATTATTATTATTATTATTATTATTATTATTATTATTATTATTATTATTATTATTATTATTATTATTATTATTATTATTATTATTATTATTATTATTATTATTATTATTATTATTATTATTATTATTATTATTATTATTATTATTATTATTATTATTATTATTATTATTATTATTATTATTATTATTCTAAAGCCATTATTGAAGTCAGATGATATTTTCTAACTATTATTTAAATGTTTTGAATTGTTTGTGGGCCAAACTTTTACACAAATGATTTGAAAATCATGAACAAGACTTTCAATCATTGCTTCATGATAATACACTGATTAATAGAGCAAGACTATGCATAATGTTTTGGTCAATAAAAATTATTGTACTTGAGCATTCACTTTATTCTACTGACTTAATCCTCCCTGATTTTTGACTATTTTCAAAATTAAAGTTTGCCATGGAAAGGAGCATGTCATGATTTAATTCAGAATATCCAGAAACTTGTGACAAAATTTCTGTAGATAACTCTGGCAGATGATTTCAAAGACTGTTTCAGACAATTTTATAATAGTTTTAGCAGGGTATTGAATTACACAGACTATATTTTGAATAATCAATAATAAAAACAAAATAAAAATAATGTCATGTGATTTCTGTCACATTATATGAAATTTTTTTTTAAATTTTGCAGTACAGTTACATCTTTCATTTTAATTCTACTGCATCACAAATGATCTTAAACATAGAAAATCAGATTCCCCTCTTTTACTAGACAGGCACTTTTATATATACAAATAAAATATCTGTTAATTAAAAAGTATTGTAATAATAACAAAAAATAATAATAATTAATATAATGGTAATTAATTATTATATATAATCTTTCAATCTGCAGAAATACTTTCTGTTAATTCCTTAACACTCCTCCACTGCCATTAAGTTCAAAAAACACAACAGAAGCAAATGTCTACTCAAATCCCATGAATCCCAAATTTTAATGTTAGCAACTTGTCTATTAATTATATTCCTTTTATTTCTATTTATAAGCTTGCCTTCTTAATTTCTCTTATTATTTGGATTCTCTCTTCATGTAGAATTTTAACACTCTCAATATCAAATTTAAATTTATATTTACATGTCCTTTCACTATCAAAAAAAACCTGAAGCAGTCATTAAATCAATATTATTTTTACATTTAACATGCTTGTATAACAATTCATGCTCCTTTAAACTTTTTTCAATACTGTACCTCGATTCACCTATATATGATAACATACATCCACAAAACATTTAATAGACAACACTACTTTTCTGCTTGACAGGTATAATATTTTTAGAATTATTCACTAACTTATTCATGTTATTCATAACACAAAATGAAACATTAAACATATCCTTATATATGTTCTTAAAAAATTACCTTGACCATTTGAAATATATGGAATAGATATCCATTTTTTATTATCAATCTTCAATTTCTTTAAATCATTATAACTATTTTTAAACTGACATAAATGCTATGTCTTGCATAAATGCTATATCTTGAATGAAGAAGAGAGTATTCATTTATTTAACACTCTCAAAGGCGCATGCTCAATTAGCTTGAAAGGCTGATATTGGAATGAAACTGACATAATGTATTGTTAATCTGTTCAATCTTATAACCAACTTCAAATAAGTCCTTGGCAAATATATCAATATTTTTTAATTTATTATACTGGTAATGACATAATTTTTGATTATGAAACAAAAAAGATCTAAAACTTGCCATCATATAAATAATTGGTACTTTTGATTTACAATTTGCATATAAACCTTTTTTGTAATGGTTTGATTATTAATTTATAACTTAACATACAATTATCTCTTGTAATAATTAAATCAAAATACTTAATACTTTTGTTATTTTTCCTTTTCAATAGTCCATTTCAAGCTATTCAAATCTTCTCTACAAGAAAGTTTATAGTATTGATATTTCCACAAAACAAAAACATCATCCATATACCTTTTGTAAATTTTAATATCTTTAAAAGTATACCTATCTACACTATTACTCTCATATGTAGAAAAAACAAAATTGCAAACTTGTCCAACAAAAGGCAGACACATAGGCCAACCTGTAGACATTTTGTAATATTCACTTTCAAAGAAAGTGACAATATTATTATCAACAATTTTTAAAAAATTAATAACAAATTTTATCACATATTTACAAACACCTTTACTTTTTAATGCATATTCAGTTATTTTTATAGTATACACTCTATCAATAGAATCATACATTTATGTCATATCCAATGAAGAAGTAATGTCACTCTCATTAGTCACTATAATTTTTAATTCTACCTACAAAATCAAAAGATGAAACGATACTATTTTCCTTAAATCCTAACAACCCTTACACAGTTTTCTAATATATTTAGAAGTTTAATATATAAATGAATCACCAAAATCAATCATAATCTGAAAAGGATCATCTTCTTTATGTAATTTTATATTTGCAAAAATTTGAGGACATATAGCGGAGGAAGGATATATATTATAGTACACATTATTACTTTAAGCTTTATTCTTAGCTTTCTTAAATAATGTTAATAAATTTTATTCTCTGACTCTTCATATTATATTATTCAATCAAAATGAAATCAGGTTTATTCATTTGCACTTTAACTTTCTCAATATATTGACATTTTGCCATTAAACACATCCGTAACCATTTATCTTCTTACAAACAAATCGTCATTTTTCAGCTCCTGTTTAAATTCCGAAATAACCAGTTTCCCTGAATTTTCATTTGGAATTAATTGCAGCCATACAAAATTCATTTGAAATGATTCCTGGTGATATTCATATTGCTGATGAAATTATCAAGAAAATTAATTGTCGTAAATTTAATGTGATTCCATATAAAAATTAATGGGAACTAGCCATTTTGAAATTTAAACAGAAGTTAAAAAATGATAATATGATTTGCTTGAAAGAAAATAAAAGGCTGCTGATGTGTTTAAAGACGAAACGTGAGTATATTGAGAAAATTAAAGTACAAATGGATAAACTTTGTTTCTTTTTAATTGAGAATATAATGTGGAGGGTCAGAGAATAAAATTTATTAACAATATTTTAATTAAAAAAAGCTAAGAATAAAACTTTAAGTAATAATGTGTACTAGAAGATAGATCCTTTCTGCGCTATATCTCATCATATTTTTGCAAATATAAAATTACATAAAGACGGTGATCCTTTGCGAATTATGATTGATTTTGATAGTTCATATATATATATCACAATTCTAAATATATTGGTAAGCTATTATAAAGGTTTTTAGGATTTGGGAAAAATACTATTGCTTCATCTTTTGATTTTATAGATAGAATTAAAAATATAGTGATTAATGAGAATGACATTACTGCTTCATTGGATGTGACAGAAATGTATGGTTCTATTCATAGAATGGATTCCATAAATATAATTGAATATGCATTAAAAAGTAAAAGTGTTTGTAAATATGTGATCAAATTTGTTATTGATTCTTTAAAATCTTTTGATTATAACATTGTTGCTTCTTTTGAAGGTGAATATTATAAAATATCTAAAGGTTGCCCTATGAGTCTGTCTGTTGTTGTGTAAGTTTGCAATATTGTTTTGTCAACATACAAGAGTAGTATTTTAGATAAGTGTACTTTTAAAGGTATTAAAATTTACAAAAGGTACATGAATGATGTTTTTGTTTGTGGAAATACCAACGTATCTAAACAAACTTTAACAGGTTTTTTCCCCAGTGTCTACAGAAATTAATAACATTATCTCTGATTATATGCTTTTCATATTTATTTACACTATATATTTATCAACACTGTCAATTGCATAAGTCATTCTTGCTTTCTAGTAAACTGGTAATCTTTCCTTTTGTAATAAATTTTATCTAAATTTGGTTCTTTCTAAATAGTCACTTTTAGTATTTTCAATTACTTAAAATTTTATCATTTTATTATTTTCTCTTTAAATGTATTTATTGTTTAGATAGATCTATGATTATTCAGAGAATAGTATATCTTTTATTTTTTCTACATGTATCAATTCTTACATTGATTCATATATTTTTGAAGTATTTACGGTTTTGTCATCCATGTGAATGTGAGATATCTTCAGACCACTGCTGTTTTCATATTTATTTGGATTCCATTCTCTCTGTTTTCTGAATCTCCTTCTTTTTTTCTATTTGAAAACTACTTCCTGGATTTATAAATTCTCTGGTATGGATTGCCTGAACTTAGATACATTTTAGACTGATGTATTACTCATATTCTGCCTTTATTATGAGTGCTTCTTCTTATCTTTTGTCTTTGATTATATGATTGTAATCTTTGATCACCTTTTATTCTAATACAAACAATATATGCACCACTCATCATTTTGTTTCATTGCCTGTTTAGTATGGTAAACTTGCTTTCAATATTATCTACACCTTCCTGATCATGAAGATTCATGACAATGGCTTTTGAAACCTCATCCACTTGTTCTATGATTTTCTGGTCTATGCTGATGATCATCTGTTAAACTCAAATAAGTTGAATTATATTGAATAATCCTGATGATTTGACTTTCTGCCATGCCACATTCAGACAATGTCTAAATTTGACATTTGCTTTTTGGGATAATTTTGGCCATCTCTTATGCAAATTTTTCTTATATTATTTGATATCTGATTCATTCTTGGAATTTTTTTGTCCAAGAATTATTTAAAATTTGATTTGCATATCTAAAACAGTAAATTGGTTTTTTATCAATAAATTCCATCATTTCTTAGGAGGTCCTTGTAGGTGATTATAAGCAATAAACACTCGATCCCCTTCTATAAATTGGTGTTAATAAAAATAATTTTTCAAACTGTCAAGATGTTCCATGGAAGTCTCTTCTGAGTCACCAATTAACACAATTAAAATTTTTATAATTTTTGTGCTATTCTGTGATTGTTATATTTTCATAGCTTTCTTTTGGTTTCATCATTCTCATGCTATCACTTTTGCTAAATATCTTATATTTTTTGTTCATTTTGTAATCATATTTGTGTATATAATTCTTTTTTTGTTTTTTATGATGCCAACTATTTCTGAGTTTCTTGCATCTTTTCTTGAAGCTCATGGAATTTTTTTTTTGAATAATGACTTTTGAATTGTTCATTATCTCTCTTCATTTTTTCTCTTATTTTCAATTTTTCTATTCTTTCAACTACACCTTACACACTTCTCTGCAACTTATTTTCAGTAGACTCAACAGATTTTTGGACCATTTCTTTCTGATCAGTATGTATCCTTTTAGCAATTCAATTTTGTGTTGTACTTGTTTTGCATTTGATGTGTTATTTCCAAATCTATGCTGTTTATAGTTTCTTGTACAATATCAAAATTTTTTGTTATTTCTTGATACATTTTTAAAAACTCTATTTTTTTGTTGCATTTCTTCAGATTTTTTATCCTGCTTTTGTTGCACTTCATTTTTTAGCTGCATTTCCTTCAATTTTTTAAATTTTTTGTATAATTTTTTTACATTTAGAAGCCTTTTCCACTGACTAAACTGATTCTTGTTCTTTCAGCTCTGATTCCATTGGTTATATTGTATCTTGTGATGCTGAATGATCCATGTTTATTGTGCTTCCATTTTTATTGTCATTGAATGTGTTATCATCTGTAACTAAATGTCCCATTATATTATTGTTGATTGTCCTATTACTGTTTTACTTATTCTCTTTTTTTCAGGGTTTACAACAATCTGAAATATTTGTATTTATATGTTATCATTATTAAATAAACTGACATTTCATCCCTACCTATGTCATATTCTCCAGAATAATATGATATGTCTGGCTTAATATACTACCATTCATCAAAGTTGTTCCTGTCTACTTAGAGTCAAACTACTGCCATGTTTACTTTTTTATAAATACTGATATTATTTCTCATCCAAACACTTTAAAGTTAATTTAAATTCATATATTGTATTCCACTATTTACTCAATTAATTTATGCTTTAATACTTAGTACAATATGTGACTGAACAGTAGTGAAGGAGGATGTTCAGGCCACATGATGGTCTATCAAATATAATGGATACAAAATGAAACTAAATATAAATTCAAATAAAAAAGTTTAAAAAAATCCAAAAAATCATGAATATATATATATATATATATTTTAATGTAACCACAATTTTTTATCGTGATAATCATAACTGACCTCATAATCTAAGATTAAGTTAAATGTAATTATTCCAAAAGTATTTTTTTATTTGGGTTCTCTAGATTCAATTTAAAATGCACCTTAAGTTGCCAAGTTTTCTAAATAGAAAGTTTACTTCTGGAAATCTTAATACCACTGATTATCATCATTTTAAATTATTACCATTATTCTCCAGTGGATTTACCAGGATTAGTACATATTAAAAACATTTATTTGGAATAAGTTTGAAAGGCAAACATAAACTAAATTAGCTAAGAATTAAAATAAATAAACTAACAATTTTTTTTACAATCAATAAATATAGTACAAAATATTAACAATAAGAAAAAAAAAAGAATATTAAAACTTAAGGCCTTTTGATAATTATAATGATCAAATTTACCAGCTGTGTAAAACTTGCAATGTTTTAAGTCTTAGTTTTCTTCAGATTTAATATTTTACTATATATATAAGACTAAGTCTTTAGTAATATATCTCTGATGGTGGTTGTCCTCTTTGGGTATTAGTGACAATTGTTTTGATATATAGCAGGTACTGATAGATATTATGACAGATTTTACATTTTTACAGCATAGTTTTTTCATTATAGAAGATAAATCACAGTCTATGCATCTTCAACATTCATCACTGGATCCACTTGCATAATTCCAGGAATTTTACCCAGTGTGATTTCTAGACATACAGAGTAAATAGAATTTTGTCAGATAATGCCATATTACTTGCTGTAGTCAATGGAGTATTAAAAAATACCTTAAAACAGTCAGCAAGGTCTAGCTATCCAAACTATTAGTGAAAATTGTTTTAACCAGTGGTTTCTCTTATCTTCATGAAAATTGCTTGCATTGTTTTTTGCATTAAGGTTTAGAATAATCAGCCATCATCATTTCTTCCTTATTTATACCACACATATCTTTGTTTTACACACTTATAATATAGTCAAAGATGTTTGCCAAAAAACTTCTTTATCAGTTTTATCCAAAAATATTTCACTAATTACAAGAATAAATATTCATTTCACATGTTGTGAAACAAATATGTTTATATATATTTTAATATTATAAAATTATTTTATAAATGAATAAACAAATAGTTTTTCTCCTATATTTTCAGTAGCATAGGAAGAAAAAGTCATTACTGCATATTAAAAATTGTTCTGTAACTTTCACAATTTTAGTACCTTATAATTTTATAAATTTGACATTCAATTTACTATAAGAAAGGGCAAATTATTTCTTTAAAACTCTATTTAGAGGCAAATTTGAAAGAGTTTCAAAATGCTATACATTTTCATAAACTACACAATTAAATTTATTTATGCAGCACTAAAACTAATTTTTGTTTTCCTTTACATAATATGACATCATATTACTGTTGGCAATTTTACATTGTATCCTTTATTATATATTTAATAGTGTAATTAATTCTATGAATCTACTTTACTTTCTTTAATCAGTGTACTTAAATTATGTATATATTATCTGTAGTATGTGCATTCATACACACAAAATGCACACACAGGTAATTAGACATTATTAATCAATCTGTAATTAATTTTTTATTAAATATTTTTTCAACTGTGAAGCTTTGTAATACATCTTATTTTAGTTGCAATTGAATTTGTTCAGTAAATTTATATATTTATATTTCTAAACACAGTAAGCACAAAAAAGTTACATTAACTATTAAATTTATATATTTTTATTTATATGTAAAAAGATATAAATAAATATGTAGATATCAAGCTTACCACAAATGCACAACTAACCCAGACTAGCCAAAGAAACCATTGGTTGTGTTTTAGTTTATTTTCTTTAGACAGTCTGGGTTAGTTGTCAAGTTGAGGTGGGTTTGATTATTTTATTGACTAGTTTAGTTTTAGGCTTTTAATGTTAATATATATAGCTTAAAATGGATAAGATTGTGCAGATAATGTGAAGAGTCTTTATCTCACTGGGAAACATAAATCAGAGAGGGAATGATGGAAGTATTTAATTTTCTGGATAATAAAAGAGAAAAAATGATTTAATTGAATGATTTATATAATTCTTATAAATTCATTGTAATTGAGTACTATGAAAAGATAAAAGTTGAAATTCAAGACCTTTATAAAACAATAAGCATGCTTTTAGTAGACTTTTATCAGAATCATAATGCTGTATTAATTTAGCAGTTTAAAATTATGCCTATACATGAACATAATTTATTATGTACATGAGACTTAATATGTAAATGTGGCATTTAAATGTTCCATTTTTTCAACAATGGAATGCATGAATCCTTTCTGTTGATAGCATTTGGATTCTTTGCCCAAGTCTCCTTATATTTTCTTTTACTATCAACTCTTTAAGCACAAATTGTTCTCACATTAGTGGGACTGAAAGTATGATCTATAGTAAGCTTGTGATCAAGGGAAATTGATTTATATTCATTATTGTTTTGCTGTGTTTTATAAGTATGTATGCTGGGTGATCCTTGTAAATCTATTTGTCTGAGATTCACCATATTGCATATAATTTTGTAAACAACTTGAGGAAAATGCTTCTTTCAAATTTTGTCTTTAGACTTATTAAGTTGTTTAGTGATGGATGCAATCTAAAGCTAACACTATAAATTCCACACATATATTCCTTAGTTGTTTTGAAATTCTAGGGACATTTAAAAGGCTTATCCATGATTTTGGTGCATTATTTGTAATTTTGTTTAAATTAGTGTAAAATTTTCCGATTGTTTTTGTTAGTATATTCCAATTATAACTAAGACTTGTGGGATCATTGATATAAGCATCAATATTGTTTTTCCTACTAGCCTCACACTTGCATAAATTCATGTTTCTGTACAAGAAACATTTGAATCATTCAAGTTTATGTTCTAAAGTGACTCTTGATTTGGGATAAATACCTTTTATATTTGAATGGGTTTTAAATTCATTTTGAAATCAAGTTCACGATTGTTTTTTTTTTTTGGATGTAATGATCCAGAAAATTAATCCTATAATTTTTATCTTTGATTTCTATGGTCCATTGTAGAGGCAATATATTTTCAAAATCCAAGTGTATATTGTTAATCTGTATTTCAGAGACACATATAAAAACACCAATTTATGTCATGAAAATTTCATTAGACAAAAGGTTTAAGTATTTGGGTATAATATTTACAAATCTTGAGAGCATGATACTGCAAATTATTCCACCTAGTGGAAGCTCCTTAGTCCACCCACTCTCTATTTTATAAAACTTTTACATTGTCTAGTACTATTATATTCTTATCAATCCATTGGAACATTTTTATTATAAAATCTTTTTTACTTGGATTGTAGTTAAATTGTTGTAAAACATCTTGAATTATATTTCCGGAATGGTCTCAAGACACAGGACAATAAGTTCTTTTATATCCAAAGAAGCTAAACTGTAGTTTTTATTAATTTTTATTTCTTTAATTTTCTCAATGCATTCAAAGAAAGATTTTATTGTGTAGTTGCCAAAACCAATGTCCTTAATTAACAAAACTGCTATTTTCTTTGCAGCTTTATATTAGTATGCCTCACTAAAATCTATTATGAATCTAAGCAGTTGTCTGTCTTTATGCAATTTACAAACATGCATGGTGGTATGGCCACTGAATATACATTGATAGATACTCAGAATGTGTATACTTAAATAGTGGACACAAATTTATCTTTAGCATATTTTGTGTTATAAGTATTTATATTGTTAAATTATAAGTTTATGCTTTGAAAGGTTATTTTCTGAATATAATTATTATTATTTAACAACACCAGTCTCTTGCCCTTGTCTTCCTTGTTGCACTAATATTGTTGTTTGTTAGGAAGTCAATCATTGCATTTATATTTTGAGACCATTCCTTATTAACTTTTTCCATATAAACTGTAACAATTTTGCTGTTTTAGCAACAACTTTCTTTTTTTCTAAGAAATTTTAAAATTTAACTTCAATGTTAGAAATAATTTCCATGTTTAGGCACTTCCAAAATATCCCAGAGATAAATTTGTGTCCACAGTTTTGAAAAAATACTGTAATAAAGCTTATATATAATCTGAGTATCTATCAAAATATCCCTCAGTGGCCATTCCACCACATATGTTAAATTGCTTTAAAAAGGCCAGCCATTTAAACCCATGATAGATTTTAATGAAGCATAGTAGTATAAAGTTGCAAAGAAAATAGCAGATTGATTAATTGAGGACATTGGTTTGGTGACTATACAATAAAAACTTATTTTGAATGCATTGAGAAAATTAAAAAAGAAAAGAAAAAGAAAAACATATTTTAGCTTAATTGAATATAAAAGAACTTTGTGGTTCTGTGCCTCAAAGCCTTTTCATTAATATAATTCATGACGTTTTGCAGAAAATTAACTACAATCCAAATAAAAAAGATTTTATTATATAAGTATTACAGTGAAATGACAAGAATATAATAGCACTATCCAATGTGAAATTTTATAAAATAGAGAGTGAATAACTTACAGGGCTTCCACTAAGTAGAATAGTGTTCCAATATCGCACTCTCTAAATTTGAGAATAATATTATACCTGAATATTTAGATTTTTTGACTAACAAAATTTACCTGTGATAAGTTGATGATGTTTTTATGTATGCATCTGAATTATAGATTAACAATATATTTCTGGATATTGAAAATACATTGCCTGTACAATGGATTATAAAAATTGAAGATAAAAATTCATGGGATTAATTTTCTGAATCTTTACATCCAAAAAAAAAAAAAAAAAAACAACAACCAGGAGTTTGATTTCAAAATGAGTTTAAAACTAATCATATAAGACAGCTATTCATCCCAAATGAAGAATTCCTTTGGAACATAAACTTGTAGGTTTCAAATATTTCTCATATACAAACATGAATTTATGCAAATAGAAGGCTCATAGGAAAACAATATAGATGTTTATATTATTGATCACACAAGTCTCAGTTGTAATAAGAATATGCTAACAAGAACAAACAGCAAAATTTACACTAATTTAAATAAAAATAAAATTATAAAGAATGAGCCAAAAGTATGAGTAAGTCTTCCATATGATTCTAGAATTACAAGAAACTAAAGAATTAATGTGCCAATACTTATAGAGTTAGCTTTAAATGGCCTCTATCACTAAACAACATTAAATAATTCTAAAGATGAAATTTCAGTGGAGCATACCTCTCAAATTATTTACAAAATTGCATGCAGTACACCATCTTGTAATTGTTTGTATTATGGTGAATCTGAGGCAAATAGATCTATGGAGATCAGCCACCATACATACTTATACAACAGATCAAAACAGAATAATAAATATAAATCAATGTTTCTTCAATCACAAGCTTGCTCTGAATCTTATTTTCTGTCCCACTAATGTAAGATGATTTTTGGCAAAACAGACATTGGAAAAAGAAAATATAAGAAAGCTTGGACAATAACAAAGGATCCAAATGCTATCAATAAAAAAGATCCATGTGTTCCATCATTGACAAAATGGAACATTTAAATGCCATATTCACATATTAAGTCTCATCTACCTAATAAATTACATCCATATATAAGCATAATATTCAACTGCTACATTAATACAGCACTATAATTCTGGAAGATTGACTCCTAGAAGCTTATTTAGTGCATTACAAAAGTCATGAATTTTAACTTTTATTTTTTTTATAATATTTGATTACAAAGTTTATGAGAATTACATTAATTGAAAAAAAGTGAATTAAATATTTAGAATTACTGAATGATTTATAACAAATATTTTTAAAAAATGAAAATCAGAAAGGGTGTGATGCAAGTATTTACTTTTTTTACAAACAAAAAAAGAGGAAAATTTTTAGTCTATGATTTACTTGAATGATATATAGAAAATATTTTTAAAAAATAAAAAAATATTGTTTGAACTCAAAAGTATAAAAATTTACTGATTAGAAAGCAAAATAAAAGTTTGATGTTTCAAGTTAGATAATACTAATTTGAACAAAAATAATTATCCCATGAATGAAAATATCATTTTTGTAGGATTCATTTATGCTGAATTCAAATGTGACTGTAATGCTGATAATAGAGCCTGAAAAGTGGTCATTTATCAGTACATTGATGAATAATAAGCTTTGGGGAGTTAAGGAAAATTGTTGTAAAAAGAATAAATGAACTTATTCACAGTGTTGCTTAAAATGTGTACTTATATATGTGCACATATGATAAATATATAAAAGTGAATCACTTGGATTAAATAAATAAAGACATAAATAAAAATTATCAAAATAAATGACAAAAAATTTTAATCCATGGAAGTAAGTTTTAATTAAAAAAATTAGCTTAAAATAAATTTAAGCTATATATATTGTACCGGTCAAAATAGTATGCTCACTTAACAAGATTCAAATCCTAAGCAAAAGTACCTCGAATCCGATCATGCTCGAGATACACAGGTCTGGAGCAGTCCTGAATTCTAACCTATTTGTCTATTCTTCGAACCTCTGACCCAATGAACAACAATTCTGATGACACAGTAAAATTATTTTAAATCCATGCCCAGAAGCAAAGCAGAAGAGCATAAGATGAAACTGATGATGATGATCAAGGTCGGAGTAGCCCAGGAATTACATTTATTATAGTTATTTATTAATGCTAAGCTCTTAGCTAAAGAAAATAGTTCTAAATATTAACTAGAAAATAATAATTCAAAAACAAACCAGGATTTACATGAAATTATATATATTTAATAAATGTAGAAAACGCATATATATGTTACAAAATTGCTTCATGCTTGGGACAATATTATTTATTTACAAAACTTGGGAATTTGTTGTATAAAATCCCCTCTATCACTCATTTAATAAATACAATTTTACAGATACAATTTTATAGTGTTTTAAAACTTGTGCGGAGTTGATAAGCTAATTCAAGAAAACTTTTGCTATGACACATCATGGATGCCGAAAATAAATATAAAAGATCGTGACAGTTTTAACAGTAAATGATTTATTTGATAACGGGCAAAATATATGATTTCAATCATGTATTTCTTAGGAGAACCATTATTTATACTTTTATTCGCATTGTTTGGCAAAGACGTCTTTTAGAAATAAGAAACAAACAATGCGCTTTATTTACGAGATTACATGATATAATAAATAATTGTACAAATTGATTTTACGTCTCTGGGAATCGATAACAGTTTTTTTAAACGAAAGCATTTTAACTCAATGAACTGAACGTATTCTTCTTTAACGAAATGAATCATTATCTTCAACATATCATTGCGACTTACTAAGATTAGGTGGACAGTGATTAAATTAAAAACAAGAGTAACGGTACTAGCATACAATTAAAGAAATGTGGCCCTCATGGCATTTGTGGTTATTTTATCATTTTAAAAGAGTATTTGAAATGAACTTAGATTGGATATGTCTGCACATTCTGGCAGAGCAATATCGAAGGAAAGGCTGTGTTTGAGAGCCCAGGGTCTGGATAATCTGTCATTCGCAGCACATAAACCTCATAACTTTACGTTCCACAGGAAGTATTATCCCTGATTACGAACGATTTTGAAAAGTAGGACGGGAGCTTCATGCTTCCGATGCTCCAATGACAAAGCAATCAAGAAATGGAAAGATAAAATATCAGAATAAAGAAAAGATATGCCAGCAATGTTTATATAATTTTATATTGTTACTTAAAGTTTGGAAAGGGTCTAACCTCTTGCGCAATAATCTGTTTTCAATTCTGAGTCATTTAACAAATCATAATGAATAATAACTTTTATTTATATTATGAAGCTAATAAAATTTATATTTAAATTCGATTCCCATATACGTATTAATTAAAGAATTATCTCTCCAGGCAATGGTAAGAAAAGGTAGAATTTTATATTAGGTGTCGCAATCTTTTATAAAGGCAACTAAACAACAAAATAAAATAAGCATCCACAATAAAATACTTTTAGGTATACAACCAACCTAGTGAACGATTTCTATTTTAAATAAGCAAATGAATATAATTTTACTAATGAATTTAATTAAAGTCGCGAGATTGATTGATACCGACATATTAGAGAAAATAATATATATATATATATATTATTAAACAAAATCAGTTGTATACATTTAATTGAGCCGCATAAAGTTATATAAACGTAAATTAAGCGTGAAAGCAGAATTACATAAGTATTAATAAAGGATTATAGAGAGAGAGAGTTTACAGCAAAACTAGCAAAACGTCATAAATGGATCTATGAATTAATTTAGCTACAAATTATAAATCACCCATGAATGTTCGTATTAAGGCAGCTCTAAATTACATGATTTTACCTAAGATATCAGCATAATGGCAGGCAGGCAGGTTGGCAATTCTAAGTCATCTCATATGGCCAGTCAGATGGAATTTTGATGGCTGGTAGACAGTCCTCCGAGAGGAAAAAGAAAGGTGGACGGCTCCACTACTCATGCTCCATGGCACTAAACTTCTCTTGACTTCTTAAATGATGGTCTGGCAACACTTTTTGAATCAGGAATGTAAAAGTAACTGACTGATCAAGTGAAAGTAACTACCTGATTTATCAAGTAACTAACTTATCAAGTGAAAATCACCGACTGCACTTTAAAAGGTCTTATGGGCTCTTTTTATACACTATCTCTATAATCCCCTTACAAAGAACATTTAATTAAAAACATGTTTTTATACAGATAAGGCTCGAAATACCATTTTTAGCTATTTTAAATCATTCGACAACAACTGATAAACGATTTGTTTTCGATCTTAATTGCGATTGACAATTTTAATTAAAGGCAACAAGCTGAATTTAAACAAAGATTATTTTAGCATTTCAAGCCTCCCCCATTCTTCTTTGTTGTCACATTAAATAGTTTAATTAAATACTTTAAATCAAAATACATATAGATATAACAAAAAAATTTACAATTATATAAAGAAAATGTTTAGTTGTCAGCAATAAACATTAATACCATTATTGCTTCATTCATATATATACGCATCACGCACACTACTGTTTTACTTTACTAAATAGTTTTAATTTTATTAATTTCTCTAATCATTAGGCATACAGTGTGTGGGTGAATAGCATATATTTATAGCAAGGTCTGAATTGCGGACCCCTGGAGGTTAGTAGAGATGGTGAAACATGAAGCATCGATGACGATTAGACATCGATTGCTTCAATATATATATATATATAAACCTATTTATTTAGGTTTGTGGATAACAAAAAATGAATCTACATATCTGATATGTAATCATAATTAAACTAAAAAAAAAAAACCCAGTAGACTATTATGTATTTTTAATTAAAAATAAAAATATTAAAAAAGAAAAATGTGAAAGAATTTCTTAAAAAGATTAAGAAAAAGAAAGGAGGAGCTACATTTTTTAATGTTGGACTGAATGATTAAAAAACAATTAGTTTTAGTATTTGCTAGTGAAAAGAACAATACAATTAAAGAGATTTTTGTGGAAATTTAATTTATAATATTAAAGGCAGAAAATGTTTTCCTTTTTGAACTATAACTTTTACACAGTTACCCATATCTCTGTTTTTTTAAAGAAATGTGTTAGTAAATATACTGTGAATTGAAATTAAAAAAAACCCAATGTCTTCAATTCAACTACTTGATAAAAACCTCACAGAAAATGCATTCCTGATTAATTTAAACATCTACCAGCCAGCCATATATATATATACCATAAATGCTACAATATCTGGGTAAATTAAAACTCATCTGTGTCTACAAAGAATTGATTGAAATTGAATACTTAAGGCAAAAATGCTAAAAAAGGGAAATTTGAAATTGTACAAATTGGAAGGATAACAGACAACACAGAATGTGTCTCATATTGATTTGTAAAGAAAGTTTATATGAATATTAAAAATAAATTCGCTGTATACTATGGTAAAAAAATTTTTTTAAACATTAATGAAAGAAGAGAAAAAATATATTTTACTTATTTCTTTTGTATTCATAATTTGTATGCTTAAGTATTTTAAGAATTTATGCTGAAATTTTTTTTACTTTGTGTGTATAAGTTAGGGAGTATCTTAAAAATAAATTATTATTTTTATAAAATTCAAGTTGTCAATATCATTTTATATTGCAGATTTCATTTCAAATGATTACACTAGCACATCATTTCCAGGTCTATGAAATTTTTTTATAGAAAATGCTTACCCACTGAAAAAATGCCAAACATTAGAGGAAATTGGGGAAATAAGGATATTTAAGATTGGTCTATTCAGAATTTTTCTTTTCATATGAAAAAATGGCATCCAGATAAAAGCTTATGCATTTTCATTATTTCACTAAGAACAAATTACTTCTAAATGGAAAAGTCTATTTCAAAGCTCTAGTGTTGATTTTGAGGAGATGATTGGAAAATGTGGTACAATCATCATTCTTATACATAACTGTATAAATATTATACTATATATAAATTTAAAAAATGTGTAAGACTATGCTGGTAATGTGAAGCATCTTTATATGATTGGTAAATATAAGATGTGGAGTGAATAATATAAAGATTTATTTTTTTTTAGAAAAAAAAAGAAAATTTTAATATAACATTTATTTTAATGCTTTGTTATATTTTTTAAAAAATAAAAAAATATTCTGTTTAGAACTATAGAATTATAAAAATTTATTGATTATAAAACAAAATGAAAGCTTGATGTGTCAAGTTAAATAATACTAATTTGAACAAAAGTATTTTTCATGTCCCAAGAATGAAAATAACATTTTTTTTAAAGTGTCATAGCATCAGCTGGGAAGCAAACCTACAACCCGGGCAACTGCCTGCAAGTGCAAGGCAGTTGCACTGATCTCTCGAACAATTCAAATATGATTGTAAAATTTTTTTAAAGGAAAATGAATTAATTTTTAAAAGCTCATATATTTAAATGCTTATTAAAATCTTTTCAAAAGGACAAAATTTTGTTTTGTGCTGTACTGATTTTAGGAATGCATTTCTTAAGAATTCAGTAGTAGTCAGTCAGAATAATTGAAACTCTATTGGCCTTGATAATGTTTTTTTCTGTTAGAAAATCCTGATAGAACACCTATCATGCTCACTCCAAAAATGAATATTTAATATATTACTTCCAAATTCTTGATGAGGTTTATGATTTCAATCTTGTGATTTTCTAAAATATTTTTGTACAGTCATCTTTAAATCTTTGCCTAATGGTATTATCAATGTCATTCAATTTTCCTTCAAACTTTTATATCTTAGAGCCTATAAAATTGAAAAATATCTGACTCCAATTTTAATTTTATCCATCACTTTAACAGATTTTTGCAATTCCTAAATTGCTTTACAAAGAAAATACATTTTATTTTTATCACCAGTGAATTATTGACAATTTTTTTTGTGTGTGTGTTATAAGTGCATCAAGTTTTTGATAATTCTTTTATTGTAGTGTTTGTTTCTATTGCACTATTTAGCAAAACTTAAAGACTTAAATTTTTTTAAAAGCAACTTTATATTGTTTTATGATTATTTTTGTTCAAAGCATATGTAATCAGTACATAAAGAAATTTGTTTTTGTTTAAGGAAAGACTACTTTCAAAGTGACTTTTGAGGAATAAATATACAAATATCCATGTTATAATCATAATCAAAAGTTATTAATAAATTACTCTTTACAATCACAATCAGATTTTTAATTCACAATAATCTTTGTAAAAAGCAAATTTCGTATTATGAAATAATAAATTCCATCACTTTACACTCACAAAACATTTTTTGAATTCACTACAGCATTTATAAAAAACAAATTTCACATTATGATAGTAAATTCCAACAATTTAATTTTAATTTTTTTGAATAAGGATAAACTACAATGGAAGATATTCAAATCTTTTTTGATAATAAATGTGGTTTATTTAAAGATAATCTAGAGTGTAAGATTAGAAATGTTTTCACTTTTTTTTTTTATGTTTTAGTTCTTTATTTTTTTGATTTCACATATTGGAAATGCAGTGTGATAAAAAATGGTATATCCTGATAATACATTGGAATATTTTATAAATGTTTGTTTTAGAAGTGATTTTCATTTATTTAGGATGACAAAATAATAGTCTATTGTGTCATTTTTGTTTTTCCTTTTATTCCATAAGTGATCTGTTATTAGATATTAAATATGACATCTACCATTTTTTTTGATTACCCACTTTATACTTAAAATGAAGTTCATAAAATGCTTTACTTTTTTATGTAAAGTTATGTTTCTGGGAGATATAAGTTAGATGAACATACAAATAAAAAAAAGAATGGTTTAGGCAATTCTGCAGTTTGATAAAATATTCAGGTATATGTAATATTGCTGTAAATTAAAAAGGCTAATATATGAAAAGGAGAAAACATTAACTATTTACAGAGTATTACCTAAAACTAGATTAACTTAGAAGGGTTTTTCACACAAACCTTAGATTCATGACTGAATAGGCCTAAACCTGCTTGTATTTGAACTGATTTGCTGCTATGTGTAATTTTATTCTAACATCATTATATCATTTTCCCCCCAATAAATACATTGTTTGTAGAATTTTTTAAATATTAATATATTACTATTTTTTTTAAAATCTATTAATTATGTTAAATGGTTAAGATAGAAGCATGATTGACAAGAAAAGTACGTTTTTTTAATATGATTTTTATTTAAATTTAGCATTAAAAAACATTCAGTCTATATATCAAAATATTTAGACAAAATTATTGTCATTATTATAATTGAAAGAGAAATAAGTTTTGGATTTCAATTGGTAAGAAAGCATTTAAATGTTATACTGGAAAAAAGTAATCCAGCATTTGTATAAATAAGATATAATACAAGCTTGTGTAGATATTTTAATAAAAGACTTGAAAAGAGTTTAAAACGATTTTCACATTAACCATACAACTCTTTCCAAGTTTTTCTCTTTCTTTTTCATTTTAGCCTACTAACTTTCAGATATTCATAATTGGATACCCATGCCATGGTGCCTCCATCCACACGTAAAACAAGTTAATCATTTTGGGTTTTTTAGATAATGAAAATATCAGTTCATTTGAAATAATATGAAATAAAAATATCATTAACATAATAAAATTTATTTAGAAAACTACTATGTTGCTATTTATATTTTACTATGAAATTCAGATAAATAATATATATATATATATTTACAAAAGCAATAAAATCCTACAACACTAATTTATTAGTAATTTCACATTTACTAACGGTCATGAATACTATTTATGAAGCAAATGTATACTTGGTGCACTTTTTGCAATTACATTATTCATTTTTTCCAATTTGTGGAATTTTTTTCTTCATTGATAATTTAATTTCTTTCAGAAAATTTTCATTAATAACACTTAGAAAGATTTTTTCTTTTTAACTAATTTCATTGCTCTCATTGATAAATTATTTTCCCCCAAACGCTTTTCCATCATTTTTTTTTTGCTAATATATTTTTATAAAGATTATATTATTTTTACGCTGTTTATTCAAAAATATTACTAAAAATAATATGTAAAAGTTTTTTTAAAAAAATAATTGCTTTTATGTAAATTATATTAACCGATTAAAAAAAGTAATCCAACTAAAAAGTGGGGGGGGGGGACGGGACTGATTCTCGGTTAATGTGCCATTCTTGAAAATAACAGAGTCCTTAAGAATTTAGACTTGTTATAAAACAATAGGAAATTGAAGGAATGTTGTCATTTCAAAAAGACATGCAAATAAACCATAAAAATAAAAAAGACCTCATATGCTTTTATGAAACAATAATATTCCTGCAATTTCCAATTGTTTTACAACAAGTCTATATTTTTAAGATCTCTAATATTTTTTAGGAATGGCAAATTAACCTAGATTCAGTTTTTTTTTGTATTTTTTAGTTGGATTACTTAGTTATTGTTCTGCTTTTTAGTCAGTTTAAAATTGTTTACATAAAAATATTATTTAAAAAAAATTTTTTTTGCATATTATTTTGTTAAAATTAAAAACAATCTCAACCCCAGCGAATTTCAAAACATACACAGACATGCAAGTAATTAAAAAGCATATAAAATACAATAAGATTATTTAAAAACAGTATATTTTCAATTTTCTGAAATTAATGATATAAAATCTAGTATTGTAAAGATATAATTTTAATGGACTGGGTGTCAAAAGTGAATAAACAATACACAGACTCCCCCTCAAATTTTTTTACAGTAAACTATGAGTAGGTTTTTTGTTAAAAAAAAAAAAAAAAAGATTGCATTTATTTTATAAAGACTATTTCAAAGATAATGTAAAAAAAGTGAAGTAATGATTGTTTTCATTGGAAAGACAAGATTGAGAATAGAATGTAATAAAGAGCTACAATTGAGCAAGATGTTGAAGAAGATGCTAAAAGAGAAGGTGTAAGATATAAATAAAACAAACTAAGAAATCTTTATGTATTTGCAGTTTAAAAAAAATTCATCTTTCTCTTTTTTGCTTATTTTTTTTTTTTTGGGGGGGGGGGGATCTAGAATAATCATATTCGTTTTCGAGTGGCAGATAATGATGATGATAATTGTGTTGTGTATGGGTCATATATCTGAAAAAAGTTTCCTAAACCAGATTATAATATGAAAAATATAAAGTTTTATCCTGCTCTGACTTGAATCCTAGGCAATATGTTTGGTAGGCTGATGCCGCAAAGCACTACAACATTAAGCCCTTTAAAGTAAACAATTTATTTAAAATAAAAATCTACTAATAAATAAATAAAGCAAGCATAATTTTTTTCTAAGGAAAATAAAATTATGTTTCAGAAGCAGCTGTCTTTTAATTTAAAGATGTTATAAAGTAATGATAATAATTTGAAGTTACAACAAAATATTTAGAACAAAATAAAAGCTTAACGCTCATTTAAAATAAAAAAGAAAGAGAAGAAAATAGAAGTTAGTAATTGCATACTGTCGCGTTTGATCTCAATTGAACGCACTTGGGCTAGCTGTAAAAATAAACAATATATTATAAATTATAAACTATTAACCACCTTGAAGGAAATTATACATTCTGTCAATATCACGCGCCGACCGTATAATAATAAAAGTTCTGAGCAAATAAAAATTATATTCTATACGCCTTACAAACGCAGATGTGTCTACATCAATTTTAGTTTAATTCTTAACATATCAAGTCATTGAATTATAATTATTAAAGGTAATTTTTAAATTAAAATAATTTTTGTAATAAAAATAAACCTAAACCTATATTAGTCTGTAAATACAAGGCATATATAAATACCATCTTTATTTTTACTACATCTTAATTTTTAAATTGAGAGTTGTTTGAAACTTTATTTCAGAAATCAGAATACTTTCTATATATAAACTGTTTAATTTGTGTTATCTTAACTAATAAAGATGGCATATCACTGCTCATACTCTGTGAAAACAATAATTGAGAAAAGTTCATAATATGAGGTGCTTATTAAAATCTCTCACTATCTACTTGAGAGTCTTGGGAGAATACACCTATGTCGAAAAGCTTTCAATTTTTAGTAGAGTGATAAAAATCTACACAGACGTATATGTGAGATTACTTCCATTTGTTTAATACTAAATGTCATTTAATAACCAAGATAATATAAGCTGCACATAGTAAAATTTAATTAATTTAGTTAGTAAATAGTGTGTATTCATTCATATTATCCACTCTAAAAATTGAGTGAAATAGTAAAACCCTAAAATTATGAATGAAAATTTAAATTGTTTCCTATTTACAAAATCGTCTTTTAATTGTCATTAATAAGTCAACATAAAGAATTTCGATGTCTGCCATTATATGCCTGATGATGATTTTAGCCGTATTATGAATTAATTAAAAGTTAAACTTTATATTTAGAATTGGCCATAGAAAGTTTGCATATCTCTTCACCCTGAAAAACATCTTTAATAAATAATTTAGTTTTCAACTTGACTGACTATAAATTTGGAAAAAAACAACAACATATATTTTTATTATTATTAATTTACATGTAAATAATGCTCATTATGTAGAAGGGAAAAGGACTAAATCTATAACCACGTGTCAAAAAATAAATAAAGCTAGTTTAATTTCGGATTGATTTCTAAAAAAATATTCTTAACAATCACTGCCCAACTGTCTTTATGTATTTTACTTTTATTTTTTTTTAATTGCTTTACTCTTAACCAATTATCTCATTATCATTGTTTGGTTTTATTGATTCATCTTCGACTAAAAATATAAAAGAGTAGCATTTTATAAATATATTCATTATTGAAAATGCCTTATAGACATTTATTTATATAACAGATTAAGCACTGATTGTTTATATGTGTGGGAAATGATGATCTAGACTAACATGAGCTTGTTCAGTATGAAATACTTATATTAGAGATTATTTATCATTTTCACATGTGGTCATGTGTATCGGTTGTATAAGATGAACTGGATATCTATAGGGAGCTTAAAAGTCTGAGTCCATATCCCTTCTAATTACATTAAGTTCAGTATAGATAATGTAGTTGTGTTTAAATATAACAGTCATTTGGAAAAAGTTTATAAATGCACTAAAAGTATCATTAAAAATTAGTCAAGCATTGTAGCCGAGATGTCAGTGCAACCGTCTTGCAAGCAAGCAGTTGGTTGCAGACGGTTGTTGTGGGTTCACTTCCCGGCCGATGCTATGACATAAAGAAAAAAATTACTTTTGTACCAGCTGCATTTCTATCATATTTTCTATCAATACGATGACAGCTCCAATCCAGTCTTATCATTTTTTCAGTAATTTCAATGATAATCCATTTGTTGTTTAATCCAAATATTTTGCATTTGAACCATTATTATTACTCACAATGTGCATCTCTTCATAACTTTATTGAGTTATATGAGGTCTCTTTGTTAATCTTCTGTTAAATGTCCAAATTTTAGATCCATAAGATAGAATTGATAAAACACTTCTATTAAAAATTTCCTTTTCAAATAAATACAGAGACATATTTTTTTAAATATTGTTATTTCTATCAAAAGACTCCATCCAAGTTTAAACCTATGATTAATTTTATCTATTATATATTCATCTATATTAATAATCTGATTCAAGTATTAGTAGATATTAACTTCTAATCCATGATTACCAATCTTTATTTTCATCTCTTGAGGAAACCTATTAAACATTATTTTAGTCTTTTTAGTATTTATGTTTAGTTCTATTCTTTTTCTCTAATAATTCTTGTATTATTTTCTGAAGCTATAAAGCATTATTTTCAAAAACTACCATACCCTACATAATCTAAATTACCTTAAATAACTTTTATATATTTTTATTATCTTATATTTTCATTTTAATCCATAAAATATTTCTAGTAAAACTGCTGTAAAAATATTAGAGATATGAAATCACCCTATTATACATCTTTATCAATGTTAATTTTCTTAGTGATACCAAGTTAATCTAATCATTCCTGTTGCATATTGATAAATATTCTTCAGAATATGACAATATCCCAGATTTCTTCTCTATCTTGATAAACCAAAGCTTTAATCACTATCAAATTGCTTATAGAATTAAATGTCTTTTCATAATCAACAAATCTAAAGCATAATTAAAGTTCACATTCATTGATTATTTATATAACTTTTCTTGATACTTGAGTGTTATCTATTGTGCTAAAAGCATTTTAAAATCCAGCTTGTTCTTTTTGTTAGTTTGAATACAAACTTGTTGTAGATAATTTGTATTGTTTTTCCTAATATATTCTTTATCACTTTTCTTAAATATCAATATTATTATTGCATTATTTCAATCATTTAAAACATTTTTATCATTTAGAAATTTGGTATATAGCTTCACCAACAACTTTTTATTTATTCATATGCTTCTTTTAAAATATCAATATTTTTCATTTCTTGGGATTCTTACTTTCTTTATATATTTAATTGCACTTGTAATTTCTTTCTTTAAAATTGTTGACAATTCAGATGTAGTAACTGTAATAATAACTATAATTTTTTGTTCTTTATAACTATATAATTTTTTATATAACTTTTCCACACATTTCATTATGTCGATCATCTTTGTAATAATGATTCCAGCTTTTCTTCTTTTTAGTGATATTTTTTTATACCAAGATATAGTTTTATATCTTTGACAATTTTATTCTCTATTATATTCTTTCTTGCTAATTCGTAATTATATTTTTATATCATTATAATCTCTTTTTTTATACCATTTTACAGAATTTCAAATATCAACAATTTTTAATGAATTACCTTTTAAATATTTTCAATTACTTCTTGATAAATTATTACTTTTTTGTACCTCTTATATTTGTTACACTTCCTAATACAGTGTTTTATTTTTTTAATAGTGCCAGTTATGCATAAACCATCCTCAAAATCTATCAATATTTTAAAACAATTAGCAATTTTTAATTTAAATTCGTTAAAATGTTTTTGAACGTTACCAATATCAACTATTAATAGTGTCTGTTTTCATCTCTCTAATATTATCTTAATATGTACTTTATATCTGACTAATTGATTGTAATTTTCTTGCTGATTCTATTAAGGACATTACAATTGTAAAACAGATATTTTCTGTTAGTCAAAATGTGATCTATTTTTATGGACTATTTCTATTTAGCGCTTTTTTTTAAAAAAAAAAAAAAAAAAAAGAATTTATAATACGCTTTTTTTTCTGCAAGTTTTATAAGTTTATATTCTAATTTTTTCTATTCCATTCCAAATTTACCTACAACTCTTTTATCTTTCAATACAATTCTAGCATTAAATTCTACCATAATGATTTAAAATGTTGTTTTATATAATTAAAAGGATTTTATATATTTACATAAAAACCTTTTACTTCTTCACCATAAAAAAATGTGTAGGGCATAAACCAGAATTAACTGTATCTGGTATATTCCATTAAGGTTACAACTATTCACTGGGACTGCTGTATACTCCAGGAAATCTAGTGCTAATAACTCAATTAAATTAGCACAACTTCAATACTTATATAGGTGCATTAAAACAACCTGGAATTTAAGTCTGTTTTATGGGATGTCAAAAAATAATTTGGTCATCGTTTTGATTCATAGACACTCAATCTAGAATGTATATAGAATGTTGACAAAAAAAAAAGGCAAAAAAGTGTGGTTTATTGCCATCCATAGAAATGCAATAAGCAAAAGCAAAATAGCATCCAATAGAATATTTAAATGGATTAATTTAAATAAAAATGCAGGTGTAATCTCATTACAGAATAAATAAAACAGAAACAACAATTAATTTTAAAAAGGTATGAATGAAAGTGCACTCAACTTTAGATTATAAAGAAGAAAGAAGTCATTTTATTACATAGATGAACAAACTTGCAAATGCAAATTTGAATTACAAATACAAACTAAGAGAAAATCAATATATATATATATATATATATATATATATTATTACAAATAATATATATATATATATATATATATTATTTGTAATAATAGATAAAAAATAATGTGAATATAAAATGGTGTAGTGCACCATCTGCAAATCTTCAAAATTAATGCTGTTAATGAATGAATATAAATAATTAACTATTGAATAACAAAAGAATATTATGATATAAGAACTGTATTTCAAAAATAAACAACATTTTATTAACATTATAAAGACTGAACAATTAATTGTCAGTCATTCACAAACAATATTTACACATTCAAGAATATTTACACATTCAAGAATATTTTTTTATTTTTTTTTGTGTAAAATTTGTTCATTCATTAAACACTTTATATAAAATCAAAAAAGAATCATACAATTCCAGTATACACAGTGCTGTTCTATAACAATATTTTTTTCTTTCACCATAGTTATACCACCAAGTATAAGCCCTAGCAATCTACAGATGTCAGATGGGAGTGCTTAATAAATTCCTAGCCAGTGATGTATTATCCAATATCCCCAAACAAGTTTCTAACATGACTTTCATCAGTGAGTTTTGGATAAGACAGCTCTGGATAAGATATATTAAGTGCTATCATCTGGTATGTATTGATTACTAAAGATTATACTGTGTAGCATAAGTGTGATAAGAGGGAAAATGCTATTAAACATCACTGTATAAACTGGGGGCATGTGATATTATATTGATTTTATACTAATATTGGCCAAAGTAGAGATGCCTATAGTCATTAAAGAAATTACCATAATGTATAAGTACTGAGCTGATATTAGTTCTATAATACTGTACTAACAAATTGGATCAGATTGACAACAGTAATATGTTTTTTTAATTTAGGTTAGTAGCTTGATAATAAAATAAAAAAATAAAAGATGGCTGCTAGAGAGAGAGTGCTTTAAATCCAAAAAAAACAGTATGTACTGCTACCAGGTTCCAAAGCTCTTCACCAATGAAAGCCATAAGCTAAAAACTAAAAAAAATGAATAGGATTACACTAAATAGAAATTTATTATGCAATACTTTCTGACATTTATTTATTACTAGATGGCATAACTGTGTTGAGAAAAATATTTGTATTTAAATACATTGTGCATTAATCCTTTAACTATGCATTTTTTTAAAAGTCCCTAATGGTTATTTGGGTTATAATTCCAACTTTTTATTTTAATGATTAAACTTTTATTCTGAACAATACTCCCATATTTTTTTAATTAGTTGTTAGAAATATAAGTTTACAATCATTTTTAATTTTTTAAATATAAGAAAAAAATAAAAAACTGATGTAATAATCATTTCAATAGTTCTTATATATATTGTGATTGCCCATAAAAATATATTGTAAAACAAAATAAAATTTATTTGAACTCCATTCCTTAAATGCAAAAAAATTTTGGTCAAGAATACATGAAGCAGGTAAATTATATTTCAAAATGTTAAATTTTAAGTATAATTATTTAAAAATGACAAAAAAGTTAATAACCCAAGAGGTTTTAAGATAGGTATTTCTTTTTCAGAAAATCACGATTTGTCTTGATTTATATATTTTTATTAATATATATTTTTTAATAAAATTTGAATCTAATTATAATGTTGTTTTCAAAAAATAAATATTTTACAAATATTGTGTAAAAATAATCATAAAAATACAAACAAAACCAGAAAATATATGTTTCCCTTTTGAAGATCATATAATAGTTGAAGGCTTGTAAGAGCTCTAACAAACACTCTTGGAATATAAGAACAAAGAAACTATCAATAAGCAACATTTGTGGATCATTTGTATTAGATTTTTTTTATATTAATAATACAACATATATGTTAGTTTCAGTTTTGATTATTAAACTAATGCAAAACTGACAACAGAATTTTACAGAGAGAGCAAGAGAGAGAATTTGGGTTGAAGTAATCAGAATTCCACCACTATAAATGTGATGTTAAATTTATTTCTGATGAAGAGATAACAAATTTACTTATAGCAAAGCAGAAATATTCAGTGTTATTTTTATAATATTATTCTAAATCCTATAAGTAAAAAATAAGTAAATTTTATTAATGCATAAAAAATAATTATTATATCAAATGTAATATATAGGGTATATGAGCACAGATTTTCACATGACCCACCACTCTCCATTCTATCTCATAACACTGATACACTTGAACATATATATGTCAAAAAGATAAATAATCACCAATATACGTATTTCATGCTAAACCAGCAATCGTCAGTTGGTAGCTATGTCTACCCATCCATTGCATTTGTATTAAATGGATTATGTTTTGTACATGAGGGATCAGATTGACTTTATGTCAACATGGGTGTGATGAGAATCTCAGCCTCAGGATGAACTTGGAGCATTTCATCATCAGATTTTCAATTGGATGGATGGTTGAAGAGTTAGTGTGAAGTGGATTAAAACCTGTCCATTAAAGTATGAAGATTGGATATCTTAATATATATCTGAGCACTTATTGCATATATGTATGGAGATGATAATCTGTACCAACTGATGATTGCTGGTTTAGCATGAAATATGTATACTGGTAATTATTTATCTTTTCAACATATATGCATTCAAGTGTATCAGTTATATGAGACAGAGTGATGAGTGGTGGGTCATGTGAAAGTCTGTGCTCAAATACCCTATATATTACATATATTGATACAGGTATATAATAAGCCTGTATTTCAGTTATTATATTAAATGTAATAAATCAATTACTTGTAACACTATGTACCTATTTAGAAACAATGCTTTTAATATTAACTAATTTATTATTTTATAAAAAAGTCTCACTGGATCCAAAGTTTAATATTAATTTTTTTTATTATAAAGTAATCTTAAAAATAACAAATTATATACAAGTATTAACATATATACAGGAGAAAAAGAAGTTGCATCGTTATAATACATAGCTTATAAATATATAATCATCGTGACTAGTCTTTGAGGGTAGATGAAAATGATTCCATTTTATGTAGATGAATGTATAATTTACATGCTTTATATCATTCAAAAGTAATTTACAATTAATAAAAATACTGGTCACCAAATTTTGCTCATAGTACTTTTAGGAAAGTATTTTAGAACATACAAATATATATTATATTATTTTTTTAAAGAACATTATCTTTTTTGTTGTCAAATACTGCAGAGCAGTGAGGAAGTCACATGGTTCTAAGACTGAATAATTACTATGGTATTATAATGATGAAAAGTTTTACATTTTTCTTAAGCAATTGTTTAAAATTATTTGCTTGTGAAGACAAAGTGCCATAAGAATGAGAAATATGGACAGCTTTGAAAAATATGTATCATATCTTCATGATGATTATTATTCAAGACATCTGTGGGATTCAGATTTAACTTAAAATGATTAATGAAGAAGATTTTGGTAGGAAATATGCCAAGTAATAAGTTAATCAAAATTTTCAATTATGACCGAGGAACACATAATATAAAGTTTTGGCAATCGGGAGGTTGATCATAAATGACTGTTAGGATATATATATATTTCAAATCTTTGAATAAAACAGCAACTAAAGATTTGATATTACAATTGGCCAACAGATGTGCATGCTATATAGCATGTTCAATAAAAAAAGAAATGACTTTCATATAAAAATGGAGCAACCAATGTTACAGGTAAAGGAAGGAGTGGCATTCAGGATTAGACAAACTAAGATTGTGGCCTTATTATAGCTCTTACTTAGGAGACAAATGATTGAGTTAATATTAGGTTAAGAACACTTTTACAAATAGAAAACAGGCATTTATAATTGATAGAAGATGTGAGGATGATCCACAGATGTATTATTATATGGTGAAATGAGATTTTTAACAAATTTCTGAAAAGATGCAATCATAGACTAAAATAAGAAATTATATCTAATTCAGAAAACCATTAACTACATTAACTTTTATTATAGGATAAAGCAACTTAAAGCTTTTATTTTTGTATTGAACTCACTAATGAACAGATAATTTAAATCTTGACTTGATTGCATTTTATAAAAGTTTATTGGAATTTTAAAAAAAATGAGTATGTACCTGGGAAGAAAAAATATAGACTTTGACATGCAGCTATTTGCCACATGGAAAACTTACAAGCTTATATTGTTGTAGATTCTGTTAGTATTTCAAATTTGTTCAAAATATGAAAAATGAGAGGGATATTCTGCAGGTCTCTGAAGACTATCAGGATATCATCAACAAAAGATATCATTTTAATAGTTAGTTTCAAAATGAAGAATGAGGAGACCTTCTATGCTCTGTCAATTTCTTGTTTATGGGGTCTATATATATTGTCTATAGCAGTGATGAAAATGATATTCCCTGTGAAATATCTGGTTTGGTTTAAAAGGTGAAGAGAGATGCATGTAATTTTTAAGCTTGATAGATCTGTTGCAAGATATTTTTATGGCAATATAATTAGTTTTATTCAGAATTAGTTTAATAGGACTGTTCAATAGATAGTGCTGATTTTGCAGTATATATATATATATATATATATGTTCAAAAGATGGCGCTATACCAAAACCGCCGAACAAGTGTAAGATTTGTTTTACATAAACGAAAAAAGAGTCAGAAATTAACTACCTCTTTCATTTGCTCACCCCCAGATCAGCTGATTTCAAGCTGGTTTGCTCTCCTCAGTGGGGGATAGAGTATAGAAACTAGATCTAAAACACTGACTCTCAAGTGTTTATGCAAAACGTTTCTATCAGATTGCAAGCGTGAATTTTTCAGACCGGTTTTGGTATAGCGCCATCTTTTGAACATAAATAACAAGTGATAGCAGGTTACGTGATTAACTTGTTTTTGTTTTTCATAAATGTACCTTTAAAGTTTTCTTGCAATGATATATATTGCAGAGACTTTGATTATATGGTGATTCTGAACTGAGATCAGACCCATATAAATATCTGGCTTGCTAGGCTGAGTTTGAAGACTTTACCGGTCTGAAAAATTCACGCTTGCAATCTGATAGAAACGTTTTGCATAAACACTTGAGAGTCAGTGTTTTAGATCTAGTTTCTATACTCTATCCCCCACTGAGGAGAGCAAACCAGCTTGAAATCAGCTGATCTGGGGGTGAGCAAATGAAAGAGGTAGTTAATTTCTGACTCTTTTTTCGTTTATGTAAAACAAATCTTACACTTGTTCGGTGGTTTTGGTATAGCGCCATCTTTTGAACATAAATAACAAGTGATAGCAGGTTACATGATTAACTTGTTTTTGTTTTTCATATATATATATATTGAACTGGGTGGGGTGTTTATTAGATTGATTTAGTAACAACAAAATCTAACATGATATTTAAATCTTTAATAAAATAATATTATGAAATATAACTTTTAAAACTTTTATACAAAATATGATACAATTATTCATTCTTAATATATTTGATCTACACCAAGGCAATTTAAATATTGCATCACCATGGCCCCTTAGGCAGAGAAAAATAATGCCTAGAAGGCACCTGTGACCAAGCCCCATATATATATATATATATATATAACTGTGACCACATTTGAAGGACACAGATTTTCTTGGCTGCAGAATTCAACACCTATCATTCAAAGCACTTTTTTGTTTCAGAGTAAACTCCAGCCACCAGTCAATTACCAAAACAATTAACATGCTTTGAACAATGGCAAACTAATTCAGTGCCTAAGAAATCCCAACTAGCTCAATGAAAAGGATAGTATAATATAGTATTATTTTATTTAGTGGTAAAAGAATTGACCAACAAATATTATGCTTAAAAATAATTTATTTAACTAAATATTTATTATTGTAAAGTTTAAATTACTTTTATAAAATATTAATTAGTCTAACAATGATATTCTATATAATGGCCACACACATTCTTAATTCATACAATGAAATATATGATAACATGAAGCATTAAATAAATACATGAAATTAATATAAGATATTATAAGGCATTAATATATATGACATTTCAAAACATGCACATCAATAATTCATTTTATGCGGTTATAGAGTTCATTTATTAATTGACTCTGGGAGGCTTCAAATTATTGAAATGGATACTTTAATATCAAAAATGGAAATAATAAAAGTTACTCATTACCTATAGGATTTGAACGTTGACTTCTTTCTGGTTGTTGCTTCATGTGAAAATCTTTCCAACTAGTTGGATTTGAGGTTTTTGTGGAGATTTAATGCTTACTATTTTGTGACCCTATTCTTTAAGATAGTTAGATATTCATGGGTTTTTTTAAGTTGTTAGGCAGACACCACTTTTACCAGGCAGGTTGGCTGTTTCCATTGGACTCAGGCTGGAGCAAAGTCATATGACTCGAATGGATTAGCACTGTATTGTCCTGGTAAACACTGATTGATTGACTGATTGACTGAACTAATTGAAGAGCTGATTTAATATGATTGTGATCACAACTTATATATTGAATTCAACTGATTGACTGATAAAAATTGGACTATTTATGTGATGACCTGTTGTCACTTTGTTAATTGTTTTTATGTCCGCCAGCTATATCTGTTGTTGAAATTTCTCCAGTTTTTGATTACATTCCTTTGATAAAATTTTAATCCTGTGGTCAATTGGTAGCCATTGCTAATTTGTTGCTTTGTGGATTTTTTTTATTAGTAGCCTTTGCAAATTCTGTTTTTATATCACTTATGAGCGTATACAATATTTAAATCTTTGAGAGCCATTCCAATTACACACTTTCATTTGTTTTTCTTTTTAATATTTTAACATGCACACATATATCACTCATTATTTATGCACATGCATATTTTATTCTAATAAATAATTTAAACTAAAAGGGATTTCTTTTGTTTCTTTTAGTTTTAAGATTTCCTTTCTTTTTCTTTAACTTAAATGAAAAGAGATATTTTTAATTATATTTAAAAATCAACTACTTTTAGCTTGTCTAAGTTATATATTTTCTACCCCCCTTCTAATTAATAAACAACATTTGTATGAATAATTTTTTAAACTTTTATAGATTACTTTCTTTTAGCGAACTGGATTTTGTTTTAAACTAATAATAAAGAAAAACTCTTTAGATTTTTTATAAATTTATTTATTTCAAACAAAATGTTTTTTTTGTTTATAATTCAATTATTTATTTATTTTATGATTCATTATTAATTTTAAACTTTTGCATTATTTATGAGAATTTTCTTTTAATAATTTTTGGACAAAAATTTCATGTGGAGCACTTTTTTATAAGTGGTGCAATAAAATATGATTATTTTTTTAATTTTTAGATTTTAATTGTAAAATGCTACTCAGGATGCCAGATATATCATAACCATTCTTATTATTATATATTGGTATTTTGAATATTATAAACAAATATAAAAATATAAATAAAGAAATAACATTAAGATTTTATGATATTGGCAGGCATTTTTCATTCTCTGAGCATCACACACAATAGCTATTTTTTCCATTTAAGAGTGCCATACAGAATTAATTATATTAATAAAATTTCTTTCATTATCTTTTCCATATTTGATGTGCAATATTTTATGTAATAAAATATTTTCTAAGAGTAATGCTAAAATTTATACAAAATTTTAGAACATGTTTAAAGTTAATACTGATATAAAATCACTAAAATAAATAGAGAGTTTGTATTTTCTTAATAAAGAGATTAGTCTACTATGTTTGTATAAGAAAAAAAAATTATTGAAAAAAAGGATATCACTCAGACTCTATTTAATAATGAAAAAAGTTGGACATTTCACTATTTATTTTATGTTAAAAATAAGAATATGACAGTTTTTTTCTTATTCTTATTGCTTCAGTGAATGTAAAAGTGAACACAATTCTCATAAAATATATGTAAATGTAAATAATCATGATTTATATATACATATGCATACTAAAAATATAAAAAAGTGTTTATGTTATATATATGAGCATGTTGAAAACTTCTGTACACTTACAATTCAATAAACAATACATATCTCTTTCTAATATTTGCTTATCAACAAAATATAATCTATTATTGTTATATACATTTGAATGGGAGAGTCTTGGATCAAAATATAGCTTAGCTTGCAGTTTCACTGCATAAGATATTACATATGATACAAAAGATGGTGGATATAAATGGGACCCCAACTAACCAGAACTGTTTCCTGGTAAGTGTGCTTGTCATCATACATGCTGCTGCTATTGTACCCCTCTTGTGGACACCCTTTTTGCAGTAATCTGTCAAATTACATTACCATGTGAAGTCGTGTTGGCACTTGGAACATTTTTTGTAAATTGTTTTTCATGTATTTGGTGACTTTTTGTAATAGCTGAAAAGTTGGAATATTATGAAATTCTCTTTTTCTTTTAGAAAAAATGGCAGAGAAAACAGCTGTAATGCTTGAAACAAATTACAAGAAAACTATATTGAGGAAAGCACAAGTTTATGAATGATTTAATGAAATTGTAAATTCACCATGTTCTATAAAAATGTGGTGAGTGAAGCCCAATATCCAGATAACATTGATATTTGTTTTTGATGCAAATGGCTTTTTTTTCCAAAATTAGTTTTTAACAATCAGATGTTTTATCTACAATTTCTGAAACATTTGTGTGATGTAGCAAAATGTAAATGTATCATTTTGTGGCACAGTGAGGAGTGCATGGTTTTCCATAATAATTTCTTTGAGGGCAGTCTTGAGTGTGAAACAATTTTTAATTAAATTCAAAATGATCCAGCTTATCTATCAATTGCATTCACTCGATCTCTAACCATGTGACTTTTTTTATTCTTTTGAATAAAAAATGCCTCAATTTTTTTTTCTGCCGAGTTAGAAATGGTGAAAAAAAATGCAGATGTTAAAAGACATTTATTCTGTGTTTCTGGACTACTTTGAAAAGTGAAAAACATATTTAGATTAGTGTATTGCATTAAGTGGACAGTACTTTGAATGAAATTAAATTTACAACAATTTTTAATTATAAAATTCCAATTATTTTTGAGTTCCCCCTAGTAAATGAATAATAATAATTATTATTATATTTATCTGCTGACAATATCAAATTAGTTAAAGCAATAACTTTAGCAATTATAAATTAAATAGTATGAATAAATTCATATCTGTTATATTATAAATATGTGAGTGAATGCCACCTGGGCTATCTAACGATTACTGATCATTTTCCTTTTTTTTTTTTTTTTTTTTAGCTATCTTGATTTTTATTCTAGAAATAATAAAATAAAATAAAAAAATTTAAATATATTTATATTTCCTAGAAATTTTTTTTTGTGTATTTTGATTTCTATATATATATATATTAAACATGTTTTGATAAAATGTAAAAGATAAAACAAAGACTCTTAACATAGTTTATAAAAAATACTTATTCAACATGCTCGCACAAATTAACTTTGAATATGATATTATTAATCAGGCTTGCTAATTTTCTTTTCAGAATGAAAATTATCGAACAATAATAGAAAGATAAACGAATTGAAGGGCAATTATTTATGTTTTCTTCAAGCTGTGTGTTGTTGTTTTTTATTTTGCTTTTTTTCTTGTGACTGTATATAAATAAAAATAAGCTCTGTTCAGTTTAAACGTCCTAAAACTTGGGGCAGATGGATTCATTCTTTTTTTTTTTTTAAATTTGTAATCAGGAGTTTAATAGATTATCAGTTTTTTTTTATATATTTAAACTAGAATTGAGCATACTTGAATAGAAAATTATGTTGCAGCATTAAACCCCCATAAAGCCAACTCAAAATCTACTGCAATATATCTTTTGTATTTTTTTATAAAAATCATAATATGTTATGTTGTTAAAAATATTTTTTAATTAAGTAAAGCAAGCTGTTTTTCTTTTCATTTATTATTTTTTTTGAATCAAAATTTCATCTGAATATTTCTTTGATATGTCATTTTCATTAACTATTTTTATTTGTTTTTAAATAACACATTTATTAATAAAAAATAATAATACAAAAGCAAAAATTTGCACTGAGAATTGAAGTTTGATTAATTTAAACATTATCCATTTAAAAAATAACTAAGGGCTAAAAATTAATCTCACATTGATAAAGTGTCAACACAAGTAAATACGATTTCTGCATTATAAAAGAAGTTATATTATAACGGATCAGTATTTATATATTCTTCCTATAAATAAATTTCTGATAACTGTCAAAATGAGAATATACAAAAAGTCATAAGAAATATAATATTTCTGAATATCTAGCTGTATAAACTACTTCAGATAATCTTTTATTGATACTAGTTAAATATATAAAACCATAACATTATTATAATATTTCCCCATAAGTAAAACTTTGATATAAGCTAAAATTGATACAGACTCATGAACTTATAAGGTGCCAATAAATCTGTTCTTCTTGTTTTAAAATAATCACGGTTTTTTTTATCATTCAAACTATTAATCTCATTTGATGATAAATTAATAAAATTTATGTTAAATTATGTTCATATAATCATGCTATCAGATAAATTGATCTTTCATAAAGTAACTAAATCAGTCAGAAAATAAATGATTAAATAGATAGGTATATCCATAAATCAAGGAAATACGTAACCTAATAAATATCTGTAACCCAATAAATATATAATTCAATGGATAGGTAAATCGGGATATCTAGAAAAAGAATCAAACGTTATGCTTATTGATGATTAAATATAAATTTATTAATATTATAAAATTAATTATAATTAAATTAAAAAAAATTAAATTACATTAATTATCAAAATTAAAAATTCTTATCTATTAATCTCTGTGACTTTACTGCATTCTTCAAAAATCTCTATCTAGATTTTTCTTTTTTAAAAGACATTTTACTAAATATAATTTCAAAGTCACACAAACCAATAAATAGTAGATAACTTACGATCTTGCATACCAATACTTATATATATATATCTTGCATACCAATACTTATATATATATATATATATATATTAACATTTTAACAGTGGTTTATTGAGCATGTGAAATAATCTCAATCAAAAACAGAAGTTAGAATCTTAGAAAAGGTAAGACTGGACTATTTAACCTTTTTATTCTATGTTCATTTATATAGGCCAACCTTAAACACTTTGAAATGAAAGTATGAAGATCTTAAATTAATCACATTTCTTTTTTTAAAGCTATCTTTTAACTATCGACATTCTCAAAATTTTTCAATTTACAGCTTGTCAATTTAGATGAAATAACAAAATATGTAAATACAAACTTTCCTAGTCTTGTGCATTAGATTGAGAGTATTCTATGTACTTAATAAACCAGCACTGAATTTTTTGTATAATAAGTATATAATATTAGCTGTTAGGAAAGTTTATATTATATATTTTATTTCATTTAAATTGACAAACTGTGAATTAAAAAAATTTGTGAATGTTAAAAGTTAAAATATAACTTTTAAATAAGAAATGTGATAAGTTTAATATCTTCATGCTTTTATTTCAAAATGTTTAAGATTGGCCTATATAAAAGATAAAATGGTCTGTTTTTATTTTTTTAAAGACTCTAAATTGTGCTTTGGATTAAGAGTATTTCACATTTTACATACTCAATAAACCAGCATTGAATTGTCAATCGAATTAGCACATAATATTAACTGCTAGGAAAGTTTATATATATATATATATATATATATATATATATATATATATATATATATATATATATATATATATATATATATATATATATATATATATATATATATATCATAAAACTTAAGAATGTATATGTGTCCGAGATACCATATAAATTTCTAAAAAAATTTTTTATCTGTTATGCATCTATTTAGATCAAGTAATGGCTCCTATACAATAAACATTATAACTTCCAAAATATTAAATCTAAAATTTATATTTTGATTATTTTATTATTATTATGAATCAATTTAATGAAGTCTCGTTTACTTAATCTACATCATAAGTTCGTATTGTATAATATTATTAAAGAAACATATAACTATTATTTAAAATTTTAAAAGAGAGAGTAAAATATTTCTAATAGATATCTATATATTTTTTAATATTATATTATAATTAAAATAAAAGTTTAATAAAAATTTTATGAGAGTTTAATTTATTTTCTACTCAGTATTCTTCCAATATATTCAACTGACATCTTTTGATTTTTCTTCAGCTAGAGTTCCTTCTCCACATATTGCACCAAATTCTAACAATGATGTTGATGGTGAAATGACATCGGTACTATTCATTCATAATCCTCAGCTCTTTAACTTTATTAGATTTTTTTTCTGTGCAGTAGAAATGATTTAACTTTGATCAGAATAGCACTGACATTCCATGAAGAAATTATTTTTACTAATATTAATCCCATTTATTTCATCATAGATATCAATCAAAAGAATGCCCACCTTTTTCTTTTCATGAAATCCATTCCATCATCATTATTATTTTGTCAATAATTTCATAAACTTTAAACTTATTGGAGATAAATAAAAAAATTCAACCAGTATGACTATGATGAATTTCTCTATTTGGTTGTTAGGAGATATCTTTTTTTTAAAAGAATTCCTCATGAAATTCTCGGTATTTTTTAAACAATAAAAAAATAAATAATATTATTCAATTTGATAAAATAATCATTTTATATAATATGATTTATAGAATATTTTATTCACACTTAAATTTATTCTTTTATTTATCCTGGATTTGAACCCTATCTTTAACTTTTATTTCTTATAATTATTTTAATCTATTTTAATAGTAAATGAACAAATGATTCACCATTGTTTTCTTTGTTTATTACTTATTAAAAATGATTTCTATCTTTAAACTTAAGTATAAACTAAACTGAATGGACATGTTACAAACCTACATGTTATAATATTTATGATAATTTGGATACAGAAAAGAAATTTCCTCTTAATTGACAGAACATTTAATTCTTTTCTGAGGCTTACAGCAATTGAGCAAGACAAATTCTGAATGCCTATTTTGTACACTCTTATCATTGTAGCTGTTATTACTGTGTAAGTATTAACATTGTAATTAGACATAAATAGGTTTCCCACTCATCTATAGAAGTCACTACAGATATTTTATTAGATTTTGCTATTGAGTTTAATTCAAAAGTACCATATTATTATTTCTAACATGTCTGATTATTTCTGATCTTTGGTTGAGTGTTTTGCAGACAAAACATATTTGTGTTTATGTGATTATATTTGAATATTTATATTATATTTTGCTCATCCTAAACAAAATAAATAATAGTCCTTAATATTTCAAATGCTATAAAGTTATTAATCCAGGCAGCAATTGACAATCAAAGATAAGATGGTGCCATTATTAATTAGTTATGAACTATAAATCACTTTTAATTTTTATTAAAAAATTAAGAATTGTAAGAACTGACAAATATTAAATAATGCTACATTAAAAACATTATCAAGTTACAAAAAAAGTATATGCCTCTCAGGAACCATTCTTAAATTGCTTATTTTTAATATTTTTTTTATATTTTAAAACTTTTATATATAGACCTGATCAATCAAATTAGACTTTTCTAAATGTAAAAACTTCTTTAATCATTATTTTCCAGCAGTACTAGATTGATTTTTTTATGCAGCTGTTGAAAATGCAATTTTCAAAATAATATATCATTGAAAACATATATTTAATATTTCATAAAGCTAACATATTATGTAAAACAATAAAGCTAATTAAATATTATAGTTATCAAAAAATAAATAAAGATTGTAAATATTTTTAAATATATTAATTTTAAATTTCTTTATAAATTCTATATTTTGTGGTGAAAATTTTAAATTAGAACATTTTAATATTTTGATATTAATCTACATCTAATTAGAAAAAGAATAAAGTATAAAAATAACTAATAATTATTATTAATAACTGTTTCTATGAAGATGGAGATACTTCAAACACCCAGCACAATCCATGACCTAGATAGAAAATTTTTATTTAAAGAACACTTTTTGTCTTAACAAAATAAGTATTATTTTTGATATAATTTGTTTTCAGATGTTTAATTTAATAAAAATATTGATAAAAAAAAAACAAAATAAAGTAATACATGAATTTGATTGATTTATGCACACGTATATTTATATAAACACACACTGAAAACAAAAAAAAAACATTGCTCACATTGCTTTTTGATCTATTTCTATTATAAATTAATATTTGAAAGTGTAACCAATATTATAGTGAATAATTTCATATGATTTTTTTTTACAATTAGAACTAGTTTTGCATGAAGATAATTGATTTCATTAAAAATTATAAAACATAATAATACTTGAAATTATACATATCTAAATATATCCATTGATTTATTGTGAGTCTTCTTCTACATTAATGAATATTTTTTCCAATATAAATATATATAACTTTATAAATAAATATTTATTTATAAAGTTACATATATTATTTTAAAAAAATACAGACATCAATTTGAAATATTATATATATATATAATTGTTTTTAAAAATATCTTATACAAAAATCATGATAAGCAATATACTTTCATGTTTTTTTGTTACTAAAAATTACAAAAAATTATCTACAATGTGATATAAAAGAATCATATTTATCATGCAAAATTTTTTTAAGATTTCTGCAGACATGACTAAGAGAAAATTGGTGACTCTGCATTGTTGAAATTATATGCCAAAAAAAAATTATATATAAAATATTGCTAAAATATCTATGGAAATAGATAATACACCTGGGTCTCATTTTATGCGATAGATAGGTTCCTCAGAAAACATGTGCAAATGAAATCATGCAAAAATAGACATAATTTACATTGAAAAAGGGGGTGTGTGGTCTGTGATTTTTCAAAATTCGTGTAAAAGCAAAGCACCAACGTAAAATTACTTTAAAATTCGCACAAAAAAAAAAACTAAGGAAATAAAATATGACTAATAAAAAATTTCAAATTTGAAAAAAATTGATACAAGACAAACTTTTTTTAACTATAATATTTAATTTTATTCAAAATAATATATTTTTATGAATAATTTACATTTTTTTATACACGTTTTAATTATTATTGATATTTGCCAAAAAACACTTTCGTTTGCAAACTGAGGAAATACAACTAGCGCTAACTTCACACTCATGTTGTGTCAATAGATTTCTGGTGACAACGTAATTAGTAATTAATCTTTGAGATGATGATTTTATTAATTGTTTATAAACTTAGACTTACAATAATAATAAGACATTTATTCACCACTGCTGGGAAAAATTTAATTAAAACTAACAACTAAAAATTAAATTCTTATTTTTGTCTTTAATTTTCAATTCCGTTTAAAAATCAAATTTCGTTTCACTGCTATTACTCACCTTTTAAAAATAAACTTGCAGACACTAAATGATTAATAATTGATTACATTCTTTTTTAAAAAGCAAAAACAGAATGTGATTTAAAATGCAAAATTAACACGCACAATGTTTGAACAAATTTACATTATAATCTTGTAAAATTTAATGTGTATATACATAAAATGTGGAAATTATGATTTTAATTTCATTATTGCATAAAATCTTACTATTTATAAAGCACTGAAAATATTGAAATTACTAAGATGAAAGTCGAATTCCAATAATGTGCTATTACTTTCAATATAACGTAAGTGGGCGAAATGTATTATTTAAAGTAATAGCGCATTATCGGAGTTCAACTTCCGGTGAACTTCAAAATTGTGTAACTTCAAAATCGTGTTAAATAAGTCCGTGTAAAAAGAGACCCAGGTGTATATATACTTTAAATTCAGAAAAAACTTTTTTTAAAGAAAGAATAAAAAAAACAACTTTCTATACAATTCAACAGAAAATTTTTGAGATAATATGAAAACAAATGAAAAAGATTCTATAATTAAATCTACTGATGAGAAATCAATGACTACTTCAATAATTAATTTAAACAATAGACATGGAACAAACAATAATTACTTATGCAACTTATATCTTAAAAATAACTTAAAAATCAAGAAGAAATAAATAATTATTTTAAAATATTAAAGAATGTGACAAAAATTTTTTTATAACAATTACTCATGTCAAGTAATAAAGATTATAAGTGAAAAAGATTCACAAATATATTTAAAATTCAATGCAGTTATAATTCTATCAGTTTTTAAATCTTTCACAAAATTCTTTTAAAAAAGCTCTAATTTTAACAATAACAAATGTAAATATATGTATTATAAGATTTTGTATAATGAATTTTAATTCACTATTAAATTACAAGACACTATAGAGCATAATTTAAAAAATCTTAGACCATTGAAATAATAAATATCTGAATTCAGAATTTCCCAATTAATATACTATTTATTATATATATATATATATATATATATATATATATATATATATATATATATATATATATATATATATATATATATATATATATATATATATATATATATATATAAAAACCAAAGGCATTAATACAATTACTTTAGTTGACCACATTAAAAGCTTTCAAACAGATTTTGCATCCACTGAATTGGACTCTAAGAAAACAATATAAGAAAGCATCACAGTCATCTTTACATTCATTCTATATAAAGTCATCTACCCTTTAAATATACCAAATCTACATGCATCAGAGATTTTTCTACTTATCACACCTTTCAGGGGCATTTTGCTTATTTTGAAAATCATATTATTAAAGATTACCTAAAAAAAGACTACACATTTTATGGCTTAAAAATCACACAAATAATCAATGTTCTAAAATACCCAAATTTAGTCCTCAAAACCAATCTAGAGAAGAAAATCAAATCGAGATCTTCATAACTTATCAATAATTCAGCCAAACAACTTATACAATGAAACCATCTCTCTGAAGGCAACCAGTAGAGGAACTAATTCACACAAACAATAAATCTTATCCTGCAACAATCAAATTAAATTTGGACTCTACAAACTTTATAACTAAATTCAAAAACCAATCCAACAAAAAGACAAGACCTTAGATGCAATTTCAAATTTGTTAGAAGTTTTCAAAAAATAAAAAATAAAAAAGTAAAATTGGAAAATTAATCCTCAAGTCAACTGTCATACAAAGAATTTTAATAAATATAAAAAATTAAAGTTCCTCAAACTAAAAAAAATCCATAATCATTATATCCTAATAGCTTTCCAAAGTGATTGTACATTATAAAGAATTCTAATCCTTACAAAATCAAAAGTATAAACTGCATCTATAAAATACCATGCTAATGTAGAATGTATGTCTGTGAACCAGATGACTCATTAAAAATAATTAAAAGTGCATAAAGTAATGATTAAAAAGGGAAAAACAGATGTATATAAAAATTAAAAAAAAAAACATGCATTTACCATTGAACATATATATTCACTTAAAAAAAACAAGAATATTAGCAGAGAGAAAAGCAAATAACAATATAAATCAACTTTATGTGATAATTCATGATGTTTGGAATTCACTCATTAATATTATTTTTAAATAGAAATTGAGAAATCAAGAAGGCTCTCATAAATAAATATTCATAATTTTTACTGACTATTGTCTTTACAAGAATAAATTAGTTGATAAGTCTCATCCTAAATTCAAATTCATAATTCTAAAGATCTCAGATTCATTCCCCCAAGCTAGTGCTGTCACTGATCAAGTCAACAATACCCCCAAAAAAGAGGAAATTCCACTCAGCTTGACTGCCTTGCACTTGCAGGCAGTTGGCTGGGTTGCGGGTTCGTGTCCTGGCCGATGCTATGACCCTTAAAAAAAAGCAATCCTATATATAAAATCTATACTTTCTTTCTTATCTGATTGGTGAATGAAGGTTTGTTTGATGATGTCACAATTACTATATTTATGTCAAAAATGTAATTCCATCATTAAATAAAAAATGCTGGAAAAGAATCAGTATGTGTGCTCTTAACTACAGATATATAGCATATATTTCACAGTAAAAATTCCCATTCAGCTGCAGAAACATCCACAAACATCGATTCATAATTTGATATTAAGACACTCTGTGCTTTCATGGTCTGTCAATTTCCTAGTATAGTTCAGATGAATGACATACTTAGCAATGTTAATGAATTTTTATACATTAGTAATGTTTAATAAAAAAACATTTGCATTAAATCTTAAAAAAAGTTGTTAAAGCAACCAATTAAATAAAGTATTACAAATATTATATTTAATTTTAAAAATTACAAAAATGATCAAGATTTTTGTATTCCATCACAGCTAGCTGAAGAAACTGCCATGAATGCCAATTCATAATTTTATGTTAAGGTGCTTCATTATTTCATGATCTGTTAATCCTCTAATATAGATAAGATAAATGACATACTTAGCAATTAATAAATGGTAACTATTAATTTAGAGGGCATTCTGGTAAATATATATTTGAAGCTGTAAAGCTATCAAATATAACAGATATATTTAAAAATGCAAATTTTAATTTAGCTTTATTAAAATTCAGAAATTTATTTATATAATATTAAAATATTTTGTTTAATTTACATTAAATCTATAAAAAAATTTGATAAAACAACCAATTCCACAATAGCAATGGTCTCCACCATTAAAAAAATACTCAGAAAAAAAGTGTTTTAATTACAGAGATATAGTATTTAAATCATGAAAAAAATGTGATTACAATTCATAAATTCATGTTTGAAATTTGATGTATAATAAGGGGAAAAAGATGCTTTAGCACTGTATTTACATTAAGTTTTTGTTAGTTATGTTTGTCACATTTAATATATAATATTAAAATCTTTTCTAATTACATTAAATCTTAAAAAGTTTTGGCTAGCGTATAATTGAACTCTAAACAATGGCCTTCTGTCTGGCTACATTTTCCCATTTAATATATAATATGTTTAATATACATTAAATCTCAAAAAATAAGTTAGAACATCCAATTAAAAGAATAACACCAAGCTTTACATAGTCTTGGGTGCAGTCTCCTATAAAATATATTAACCTTAATCTATTTGATAAGTTAAAGTAGTTTGATTTTTTTAATAACATTTAACAATTACTTGTAGATGATGGAAATAGTTCACCATATAATTATAAGTAAAATTCCATCATCACAAATTGTCAGATAAATTAAAATAAATTGAAAGTTTACTTGAAACACATGGATAGTAATATAAGAATTAAGAAATAGATATTTGAGCAGAATTATTTTTAAAGTAAACTTTCAATTTACCCATTGCCCAAAAAATATCAAAACGATTTTTAATTTTTTTCTTCCATTGTTCAACATTTATATTTATAAAACTTTCTGACACTATCTTAGTCTGAAACTTTTTTAAAGTTCATATTTACAGATATAACCCTACATTTAAAATAATTTTTAAAGATTTTTGTTACAATTTTTGTCTAAGGATAATAGCTATGTTTTGAGTGTGAATATTTATTATTGATGAATAACCAAGAGAAAAAAGTTTATCAATAAAATTTATGCCTTAATAACCAATTTTAAATTCAGAAATTATTACTATCATTATAATCTTTGTTTTGTTTATTTAACATTTAGTCATAATACTATTTTTTTATTATCTATGTTCTTTATTTTTTCAAGTCATGAAATCATTTTCATTTTCAACTATAAATAATGTATAATCAAAGATTATTGATATTTCTGTTAACAAACCTAAACCTATCTTTAACATCATTCACTATTGTTTTCTTTTTTTTATTAAATATTAATTATGTCCATATATACCTCTTACTGAATGTTTACTAATATAAATTCAATGTGCTTTATTATAGTTTTTTATTGTAGTTTTTAGTTTCTTGTAGAAATTCTTTATATAAACAATGAATCAATCTCAAATAACCTTTTTAAAATAAAAAAATATATATTTTAGCATAATAAACTAAAGTGTTTATTATAGCTAATAAAAGCACATATAAACTCATATATTGCCAACATAAATCAACATACATTGTTCATTCATCTCTAATTTAACCAGTTTGTAAATATAGTTTTTCTCTTTCAAATTGAGGCTCTAATATTTACTAAATTATTTTTAGCATAGTCTTATTTGCATGTGACATAAAAAGTACTGCATGATCATTGGCACATTCTGTCAATATTTATTTTTTCTTGTAGGAATGAACAACTTTCCACATTAATTGATATAATTTGATCAGTACATTTATTAATTATTAGTATCCTGAAATGTTGATGTAATATCATAAGTCTGCTTTTTTGCAATGATCTTAAAGTTAATATGACCCTATTTTTAGTTTTGATGGTTTTTAAATTACAATCTCATCAAAAATGACTTATTTGATAGCTTTATAAATTAACCTTATACTACATTCTTTCTATTTCAGATCTTTTTAAATCTAGTTAAAATCAATCAGTTTTTGGGATTTTTAACAAAAATCTACTCGATTGTTATTTGCTTTGAACTCCTAAATCCCTTGAAAGGTAGCTTTTGTTTTTAGCAAGCTTGGTTTCGTTTGTGGTGCATTGGTAAATAAAATTACAATATTAATATTTGAATGTTTTTATTTAATTCTTATTAAAAATTATTATATTATTTTTTTCAATTTTGGTCAATTTTTGTTTTTAATTACCATTATATTTTCTGACATTTATTTTGATTTTTTTTTGTTCTTGTTTTATTTCAGCCTGCTTAAACTCTTCTCAAACTGTTTTTAATTATTTATTGTCTTTTTATAGATACTTTATAATTAATTTTATTTCAAAATTCAAGTTCTATTCCTAGACATAATATGTAGTTTTTTATTATATATCTGAAACATTGGGCAGGGGTGAATATTTTTTCCAGCTTTGCTAAAAGTTTGAATGAATAATTGGCATCAATTTTAAACTTCTGGACATCCGAGATTGAGATTCACCTGGAATGAAAGCGATAATGTTTTTGAAGCTCTGTGATGAAAGCTATTAGTTTCAATAATGAAACATAGTTAATAGTAACCGCTAAAAAAAGTATAACCAACATGGAAAGACTATTGAATTAAAAATATATATTATTTATTATCTTACTATCTTTCTGTTTCCAAGTTTCAACTATCTAATGATATTTTTTATTTTTTTTAATTTGGTATTTCAGTGACTACTACTATAAATAAATCTTATCCGAATGTTATTCCAATTCCTATCTCAATTTGTTTATAAAATATTTTAATTTCTTCTTTAATTATTTGAATTGCAAAATATAGAAGTATATTATAGAGAGTTGAATGAGCACTTATGAATTCAAACTGATGTCAATCAAAAATCAAAAGAATTATATCTAATGACTCATGATCTGAATAAGACGCTGTTTTATTGCTCCAAAATCTTTAAGTTTCTTTGTTTTACTAATTTTTAAGATGTTAAATTAACGAACAGTCATTTATTTTCATCTTCTTCACTTGAAATCTTTTTTGATGGATAATTCCACTTAAGACCTTTTTTTCTGCTTTGATGTTTTATATTTATATAGCAAGATCAATAACTAAACAATCATGTTAATTTATCTAGAACATTAAACACACCTGTTGAATAAGAAATTTTTTTCATCGTTTTAAATAGCATGTTAGAATATATTCTAATTTGAGAACTTTGTCCTACTATTTCTCATTTCAGTAAAGTCTAATGGAGTAGTTTATAATTAATTTTTTCAGTCCTGAATGAAATGATACTTTTGCTTATGTCGCAACAAAATGCCTTATTACTTTTTTTTAAATTTACAATATTAGTAATTAAACGTTAAAAAATATGAACAAATCAATTAGAAAAAAAAGCAAGGTAAAATAGAAATGAAAAAATGTTGTTACACTTTTAATTGAAGAACTTAAATAAAAATGGAAAGTGCGCTTAACATTCAGAAAAAATAATTTAGCTGAATACCAAAAAATAAAAACAATAGAGAAAACTTGAGATAACATTTTTTGAAAAACAAAACTTTATAATAAACGTTTTTTAAATCATATTAGAGAACTCTTTTTTACAGAGTTAACTAGTAGTCATGAATAAAGATAAATAGATAGATACTACATATAGAGATAGGTAATAGATAAATAAGTAGGAGACAGACCGACAAATATACATACATAGATAGTCGAAATCGATAAAAAGATGAAAAAGCAGACTGAAAACATAGGTAAGTAGATCGATAGATAGATGACAAACATCCAGACATATAGATAGATAGATAGATAGATAGATAGATAGATAGATAGATAGATAGATAGATAGATAGATAGATAGATAGATAGATAGATAGATAGATAGATAGATAGATAGATAGTTGCGTTAAATATTTATGGGAAAATATAATTGTTTTTATTTTTTAAAAAGATTTAAGTGACGGCGGTTACTAAACTTATATATAAAAACAATCAAAATTTCACACATTACTAATCATCTATATATCCAATCAAATAAATTCAAGTTTTTTGATTAGAAAAATGCTTCTCTTATTTATATGTTTTGTACTATACAAATTGTTAATTATTTTTAATTATGCATTTTATTGAACCACGAAGTATTTAGAGAGATATTGATTTCTTTAATGATTAGGGAGGAAAAAAAAAGTATTATTTTCAAATTTAATTCAAAATATTAACGGAAGTTATGAATAACAACTGTTTTGTAAAAAGTTTAATATTATTTAATTACATTCTCCCTTTACTTGGAAGGTAAAAGCAACACCTGCCAGTTTGCATTGACTTACCACTGACAGATATAAATGTATGAGTAAAGAAAGATAAAAACTGATAGACTGAATCTAAGCCAATCAGAGTTGTAAAAAAAAAAAATCCAGATTTAAACAAAAAATAAAATGCCTCAGGTCTAAGAATTTTATTAGCAACGTTTATTGAATTTTTTTTTAACTTAATAGTATTCTTTATTATATAGAATCGTATACGTTTTATTTTATTTTTTTAGAGAAGTCAACAATAGAAGAAAAAAAAAATTGACTCTTATTATATTGTGTGTACACACGCATCTTTGCACGCGCCAGATATAATAAATTTTGAAATAAGCAGCAGTATATATATATCATATACAAAACATATATAAATGATTTACAATATTTTTAACAATTATGACTTAATTACAGGACAAAGGTTCCTCTTACTTTATTTTAATAATTCTGATGCATAGTTTTTTCCGTTCCATATTACTCCAGAAAAAATCATCTCATACATCTACCCCAGATGTGGTCTTTTTCTAGATCTCTAAAATTTCTTGCGATCTAATTTAGAACTTTATTTATCTATTTGTTTTTATCTATCTTTGAAATATGTACGATTTATCTTTATTTGAGCCCCTTAATTTCTTCAATGATGTTAATGATAACTGTTCCTACTCATGTATTTTGATTTCGATTTCTTTCTTTTTTTAAAAGATCTAACCTCAAATTTAATCCATAGGACTCAAAATTTTAAGTAAGCCGCTATATATATATATGTTAATCATTTTCACGGTACTCAAGATGCAAACATTGGACTTATAATGGGAGTTATTTATATATATAAACTAGAATAAACGTTCGCCAATTATATTATCAGAAAACCATCAATTAAATTCAATTCCAGTAAGCTGAAAAATTCTTATTATAATCTTAGCAATAGAAAATTGACTTTTAATCAACTGTTCAAAATCTTATATTATTAACATTACACGCAATTATATAAGCATATACCAAAAAACAAAATAATTTATTCAAAACAATGAAAACTGATATAATCGTTGTTTATTATTAGTTAACATTGCATGAAAACACAACAATAATATTTGGCAGATATTTGTATAACTAATAGGATAATTTGAAAACTAAGTTATTAAATATGTGTGATGTAATTATTTCATTATCAAAAATAGTCAGTTTTGTTTATATATAATATATAATCAGTTATGCAATGAGTAGTATATATGCCGTATATATTTCTCACAAATAAAATCATCAGTTAAACAAATAAATGAATTACAATAAATAAATAAACGACTATTGAGTTTATTCAGCTGGATACTTTCGAAGGAATACCTTCATTATCAAAGCATCACATGCATGGGCGAAGATGAGAGAAATATATTCATCATCATGACTACTCCGGATAATAGAGCCAAGATTCAGCAACGAATTGAGAAGTTAAAATTCACTAAAGTGCCAACTCTTAATTTTAAAATGAACAAAGACAAGTTCATATCGTCTATTCTCAGACCACATAGTGGCAAAGTGATTTCCAAGGCAGACTATTACAAAAGGTACCTGTCAGCCACAACACCTCCCAGAATGTTCTCCAATACCAAGATGCATAAAGAAGACATACCATTATGCTTAATAATGGACTTTGGGGGTGTGCATTATTACAATACAGCCAAAGTGATCAATGCATGGCTTATACAAGCTATAGGCTTCAGCTTTCATGCAATCAAATCATCATTCGATTTCATGCATAGAATTAAGAAAGTCACATCCACAAATAACACAAGCATGGCTGTAATGGACATATCAGAACTCTATGGTTCTTTTGATACACCCAAATCCATATCCATTGTAAAAGAAGAATTAACAAGGCAAGGCATGCTCCAGCAATGCATACAATTCATAGTGGCATTTCTGCAATGGCTAGATGAAAACATTTATGGTTTGTTTGACCAGCAATGGTACCACATGGGCAATGGTTGGCTGATGGGCCTCCCCATGAGTGGAATTATATCCAGCATCATCTTCAATGCTTATGAGCAGATTATCCTCCAGACATCTGGCCACAGATCTCATATTGTATACGCACTACTTCGATAATATTTTCATAGCTGCATCACTGGAAACTATAGAAGACATAAAGACAGACTTAAACACTGCCAGTGGCCTGTTTATAAACACAATATACCAAAATTCACACAAGTCCATCAAATATCTAGACTTGAAAGTACATATGGAACCCCAGTGCTTCCACCACACAATGCTAATCAAGCCAATACACATAAGAGGCCACATCCATCACCAATCAAACACCTCTACCACCCACAAACTGGATAGCTTAAAAACATTTCATTACAGAAATGCCAAACTGTGCAGTATTGAAGCTGATAGAAATGCTAATATAGAAATGTATTGAGCATAAACAGGACATTCAAAAACCAACTAATCAAGCAAACACACAGAGCTGACCTCAAATCCTTCTCCCATACATAAAGAACATACACAAGAATTTACACAAATCTTCCATGATAATTACAGCTTATGCTATCACACTCCTCCCAACTTCAATAGAATTCTCAACAATACTCCAATACACACAGCAAGCAGTATATAATATAGCATGTTCAAACAACAATTGCCTTACATCATATTATGGGGAAATGAAGGCAGCATTACACACAAGGCTCTCATAGCATACTTATACTTACAATAAAGCACAAACAGATCCTGCACAACCTCCATCTTTGCACAGCATAGCATCTCCACAAGACACAAGTGCATTCCAGACAACCCTTGAATCATATGCAAAAAGTGCCATGACTTAAAGAGAAAGATCAAAGAAGCCTATTTTATCAATCTGAACTGTAACATGATGAATAAAAGAGACACATGTTACACAATCTCCAAAAAATGACAAATGTAATTTGCATACACTTTGCATTTCTTACACTAATAGTTTTACTCCACAATTTACTTTGCACACAGCTTTGATACTCAGCTGAATAAACTCAATGGTCATTTATTTATTTATTGTAATTCATTTATTTGTTTAACTGATGATTTTATTTGTGTGAAATATACCGCATATGTACTACTCATTACAAACATGCACACAAAACAATTATTAATTACAATCAGTTATGTGTTATTCCATAAAAAGGAAATGCCATAATTAAGTATATATATTTTTATCTACTGATTATATTTCATCTTTTATACTGAAATATTTATTGTATTTTTTTTTACATTTTTTGACAATCTTAATTTAAAAAGACACACATAATTAATTTTATCTTTATTATTTTATTACTATATTGATTTATATATTTCTCTCAGATTTTGTTTACATTTCTTACTATTTCTTTACTATCTGTTGGATAATAACTACTTTTAATGGTAATCCTTAATAGATAAATACAATCATGGCAGTACTTAAATATTTCAAATTACATGGCAAAAAACAAATTTCAATTATTCTTATAAACTATGTTGAAATATAATCATATCATAAAACTGCAAGGAGTCTTCTCAGGTCTGAATCAACATATTACTAAAGAAGAGGAAAGAATATTTTTCAATACTGAAGACTTGTATAATGTAGCCAAATTAAAGCTATTTTGACTTTAATATGGATATAATTGCTGATGTTTCCAAGCAAACAAAAAATTCAAAGTTTCAAGAAGATTACAATTGGAAATTAGAATGTTCAGATTATATAGCAACAAATTTGATGTACTCAAAAGAAGTCTGAAGTGAAGTAGACTAAATTGGGAGACTTAATCAGTAAAAAAAAACACAATTAAATTATTCAGACTGAGGACAATAAAAAGAAATTGTATTGTTTTCAGAGTCAGAAGACATTGGAAATAATCTTGGGGAGAATTGAATCTTATTAATTTCATTATATGGTTATCCTTATAAAAGGATTTTCTCTCAAAATTTAAACAAGTGAAGAAAAACCTTTTAATCAAAAACAGGCATAATTTAATAAAAATTGAAACAAGTTATTCATTTACTAACCAATAATAGAATTATAAAATGAGAAGTACAAAAAAAATGAAATGTTGTTTCATATGAACTTGAAAGTAGAAATGAAGATGCAAAATGACTAATAAACTTTTTTGAATTCAACAAACTTTTTTATGGTCAATTTAATTTTTAAACCCAAACACCAATTATATACTCAGTGATATGTAGAGATAACAGTCACAATCAGTTTTTTAAATGTTTAGAATTTTTATTAATATGTTATTGCTGTTCTTTTTGTTTTTTTACAATCCATGAGCCAAGTAGGTGACTGATTCTCCTGATTGGAGATAATGACTAACCTTGAGGTTTATAAGTAAGCACTGATAAAAAATAAGTTATCCTATGTAAAAACATTATTCAAGTTTTGAAACCATGATTATTTTACCCATTTTATTTTGTTTTTAAAATTTGTAATTTCTAATTTATTATCATTAATGTTTATTTTTTTTATAGAGCACTTAAAGTGACACTATTATCTTTAATATTACATTATTATTTTAATGACTTTGTAACATAATTGGTAATGTTATTTGAGAAACAATCATATTATAGAAGTCCAGATGAAGTAAGTATCACATATTCGTTTTTATTCTTTTAGCTAATTGTTTTAATTTCAAAATATTTTCTCAAAACTGGGTAAAAAGATTTTGAAAGATGAAATCACTCATCAGATCAACATTTTTTTTTAATGTTACCATGGAATATAATGTTTGCTATTGCATTTGATAAATATTTTTTTAGAATTTTAAATTGATATTATTTTTTGAATTTGTTATGGATTTAGATCACAATATTCCACAGTTTTATTTGTAACAGAAATTATTATAGAATCAAATATTTTTTAGTAATTTATAAATCCAATGGCAACTTCTACTCTTAGGTTTTAGTTAACGATAATTTTTCTAATATTTGGTTGTGATCTCTGTGCTGCAACTGTTTTTGAATTTACATTATTGCTCTAAGTTTAACAGTTTCATAATTTGTCTGCCTGCCTGCCTGTCCGTCTGTCTGTCTGTCTGTCTGTCTGTCTATCTATCTATCTATCTATCTATCTATCTATCTATCTATCTATCTATCTATCTATCTATCTATCTATCTATCTATCTATCTATCTATCTATCTATCTATCTATCTATCTATCTATCTATCTATCTATCTATCTATCTATCTATCTATCTATCTATCTATCTATCTATTCATTTATATAATTTTTCCTACTTATCTATCTCTATATACCTCCATCCATCTATCAGTTCATCTATTATATGTATATACATATCTACATATTTATCAGTCATTTGTTCTAAAAATTTTACAGTATAACAATAACAAAATTAAAAAGTATTACCTTATATATATATATAACATTGACATGTACCCATATATGTAGAAAGAGAAAAAGATACAAAGAAAAAGAAAGTATATTTTAATTAATTGATTTCCTGGAGTTTGCAGTATGAGATTTATAAAAGTTAAGCTTTTTTTTTTTGGTTTTGTTTTTTATGCTCAAATGAACTAATAATTACTTTAACAGTGCAGTTTATTTCTAAGATTTTTTTATTCTAGTTATTTCGATAATTAAATTGTTGCAATGAAAATCTAGTTCTTTTTTTTTTTTTTTTATAGAGGTTATTTTTTTAAAAAAAACTTCTATATATAATATAGTTTTCTAGTCATTGACAAGTTAAAATGAATTGTCTTAAAAAATCATGAAGTAATAGCAAAAGTTATAGCTTGTTTATAATACCTCTTATGTTTTGTTTAGATAGCTAATATGTATTCATATATAGAGCATGTAATCGCACGTTTTTTTCCTGCTTATATTAAATTATTCCAAACAAAAATAATATTGATTATATAAAACATTTACATATTTATTTTACTCTTAATAGTAATATTAACAATTAAAGGTCAAATAAATCTAATTTATCTCCTCATTAGCTTACTCACTTTTAAAAATGTATAGTAATTTACTTTTAAAATCAACTTTCGTTTTTTTCTTTGAAAAAATACATCTTTTTCTTTAAAAAAAATGATTATTACGACCGCCCCCCCCCCCCGATCTCTTTTTTTATTTCTTTAATAATGAAGCTTGTTCTTAATTCTATATTAATTTTTTCCAACTTTTTTAAAACTTATAATATTTCTTAAGCTTTCAGATATATTTTTTACTAACTCCAACATAACAACACTTCTTTCTTTAGTTTACTACAGTATTTTAAACAAGAATAGTGCTCTTTTTTTCTACTGTAACTCCATCTACTATACTGTAACTCCATGTACTATATAAGACTAAATAATCAGTAATCATAGATTAGTAATACAATTCAATCCCTGTTCCCAAGTTTCTGGCTTTTGCCTTCATCAATAAATCTTTAGATTCAAAGTTGCTTATTCTGAGTTCAAAACCTTATAATTTTTTTTGTCTAATTTCAAGCTATTAACTTGATATTCATAAAGAAGTTTAAAGTAGATGCCAAATGCTTGGATAAAGAGGAATTAATTTGTATGCTACAACTGACAAATATTTATTATTCAAGATTATTATAGATGAATCTTCTAACCTAAATAAATTAGAAATACTATTGTTCATAAACTGTATTTGTATTTATGCAAAATCTTAAAATAATGTTGTTTTCTAATACTGTTAAAATGAAATTTGCTATACATGCCACATATTTATTTAAGTTTGAGTAAGGCTGAGCAAAAGAGCATATATATATATAAAATTGATTGTCGTGATCATTATTGTGAAATACGCTTAATATCTAAAAGTGTGCACGACATGTCATTACTTTATGAAAGTAAATAATTTAAAAAGTGTTAAAATCTTAGGAAATAATTTTTGACATCAGACATAACCACGATAATGATTAGAACTCTCCATTTAATGAACTTATTACGAAGAATCTCCTTACTACACTTACACACGAAACAAAAAAACCCTCAAAAAATATTTGTTTTAACATAAACTGCTAAATAACCTAAAACACACAAACAAAAAAATATTTTTCATGCTAGTGTTTATCTTAAGATTTTTTTTAGATACAATATTTCAAATATATATATTAATGAATGCTAATTTATATGTAATAAATTTATCATTTGATTTTATGCTTTGTGTGGTTTAGTGCAGTTGTAGAGTGTGAGACTCAAAATCCAAATATACATGAGTTACAGCTCAGCTTTGCTACTTCTAGTATTCAAACATCATGTGACCTGAACACTTAGCAAGAACATTAAAAAATTGCAATTATAGTTTTAAGAATTAAAGGGCAAAAAATTTATTAATTCAAATGATCAATAAGACTCTGATTAAATAGGAAATGATATTATTTCTATTCAATTTAAATTATAATAATCTGATAGTTTTTTATAAAAATTTTGTAATTAGAAGTTGCTTATATGTGAGATATTACAGTGTAATAGATTTTGAAAAAAAATTGACATACCAAATTGTCTAAAATATTAGATGAAATCATTTATGTACATACTTTGGGCAGGACTTATTTTTTTATTATAAAAAAATCATCTTGATCATTTGAGATTAAAGGTGAGAAAAAATAATTAAAATAGTTGGCTATTATATTATCACAGAAGAAATAGAGAGTCCTCTGTGAAATAGATGGTAAACCACTTGTTATTATTAGAATATTAATTTAAACAGACTTCTATTTATGAGGGTAAATGTCTGTATAGAATAGTTTTCTCTACAGAAAAGATTGCACATTTCAAATTTATAAGCATAATAACATTAAAAAACATAGAGATTTGTTAGAGAAAGCTAGAAATAAATTAATATTAATAATACAAACTGGAAGCAAAAATGAAGCAACTAATGCCTGCATTTTTTTAATTATTACTTTGTTATTGCAGATACAACTTTTAAACTGCACATGAAATATTTATTTTATATAGCGCTATGTTTATAAAGTGTAATATTAATAATCAGCATTAAGCTAATGCACATGCATTTTGTAGATTTTTAACTATAAATAAATAATCTCACTTTCAAACACAAGATAAAATCTTTGTAAAAAGATAGAATGAATCCATTTATCTTTTCGACCAAATACTCATTCAAGCATAGTAAAAGTAATTTAAAGTGATCACTTAACATCTTCATGTTCTTATTTCCAAATGCTTAAGATTTTCCCATACATAAATGTTTGGGCCAAAAAGATAGATGGATTCATTCTATCTTTTCACAAAGACTTTATCTTGTGTTTGAAAGTGAGAGTATTCATTTATAGTTAAAAATCTACAAAGCGTATATGCATTAGCTTAATGCTGATTATTAAACTGCATAGGGTTATTAAAAGATTGAATTCAAAATCTTGGCACACAATGATGAAAGTATTTATTTTTTATAGCAAAAACACATCCTGGTGCAGATTGCGGGAAAGATAAAAAAGAATTTGAAACATATCTAATATCTCATGTATAATATAAAATTATATCTGTTGCTTTTAGAAACAACATCAAAAATCAGTTTGAAGTTTCAGACATAATTGATAGTGAACTAAATGAATTGTGGATAGAAAGAAAAGGAAATATTAGGAGAGAAAATGAATTAAAAAAACAAGAAAATCATAATAGATGTTAGAAGATAAGGTATTTTTTTAAAAAAAAAAATAAAATAACTACGTAAAAAAATAAATAGCTTTTAAAAAATTGAATAGAAAATTCTGAAAACATCCAGTAATATTAAAAAAGCAATTAACAATATTTGCTAAAACAATAATTGCAAAAATTAATTGAAATAACTTGGGAAATAGACATTATTACTAGTAATTTTATATTGGACTATTTCCATCATTTAATATAAAAGTTGAATGTTTTTAGACAAATTTAAATTTGATTTAAACTTTTCACAGTACAACATTTTGATTGTTATTATTATTTGCCTTTATTCTTTAGAAATTTTTATAGTTCTCCTTTCTTTCAGAAGTGGACTATTCCAGATTCCTTCTTTATCTGATTGGATTGAGCATTGTTTGCTGCTGGCTAATGGGCTGATGTACAGGCCAATAAGCAAGTATGATTGCTGAATGTGGCAATAAATAGTCAGCCTTTTGGAGGAAAAGAAAGAGAATGTCTGTCTAACCTAAAAAGACAGTACACATTCTCCAGGAGAAGCCCTGCTAACATAAACAGCAGTAAGCATTCTTAAGATAACAATATACTATTTGTCCATGCAGCTAGGTAACTACTGCTAATTCAAGGCAAGCTGTTTGGTACTTCTGGATGAGACATTCTTCCTACCTATATGGCAAGCCATCAGGTGTAGCTGGAAGTGATACTTCATTAAGGCTTGGATGCTAGAGTTCATATCAGAAATATTATTCTGTATTGTATATATTTGTAAATATAATAAATATTATATTAATTATAATACTGGTGCTAGTGTTATTTTCTGCACAGTCAGACAAAAGAATTTTTTCCCATGACTGGAAAAAATTAAGAGCATAAATACATGAGTATGCACTTATATAGAAACTCATTTAATTTTATGAATCAGTGATTATTAAATCACACTTAAATACTGTCCAAGTCAACAGATTCTGGTACAGTATAACTAAAGAATTTTTCCCGTGGCTGGAAAAACACAACAGACTTCCTAAGTTAACTGAGTTGATGCAGTCAAACCAAGTAATATTTTTCCTAATTTCCAGAAAAATAACAAAGAAAAAATATGCAAGTGCATGTGGTTGTAGACATTTGTTAGTATATGTAAAATCACACAAAAAAACTATTTAGTACAGCTAGATTTGATGCAGTTAGATTTCAAATATTTTCTGGATGGCTGGGAAAATATTATAACTGTATATGCAATTATGCAGTTGTCATATTTTTAAGAGAATAATTAAATATCTCATTGTAACCTGAATAAAAAAAAATTTGGCTTATTAAGAAAAAGCTTATATCCTAAGACCGTTAAAGAAATTGACCACAAATGTGATTGTGGTTCATAGACCAATCAAAACTGGTCATTCTAAAAGACATAAGCTTGTCCTAGTGGGATAAAAGTTCTGTCAAAATAACACTCTCAAGTGATAACTTACAGCAAATAAGATATAAATATTTTTCTCATGATAGATAAAAAAAATAAAGAATGATTAATATAACTGGCTTGATGGAAGTTTTTGACCCAGGTTGCCCTGAGAACCAAACTACAAAAAGCATCTAATCTTTTATATGCAAGCTAATCATATTAAGAAATCTGAAATAAAATCAGCTATGCTGATGACAATAATTGGGTTTCAGACACATAATAAAGTCTCGAGCTGGGTCAGAAAGACTGGCTGATTTGAATTTTGAGAAGGCATTGGCAATTCTCACAGAATATTTCTTCCCAAAACGATTAACAATAATACAGACACCTTATTTCCATCTCTGTATCCAAACTGAAGGCAAAAAATCTAGAGAGTTCACAAGGCAAATCTGGGCATTGGCACTCATGTACAATTTTAAAGAGTTCTTAAATGAAGCATTCTGCGATCGTTTTATTTGTGGGTTGAACGAGCATAGTTTAAGACTCAAAATTATTAATGATGCCAAATATTGACTTTGAAATGGCTATAGCTCAACCACACTGGCAGAATCTATAATGTGTCAAGCAAGGCCATTAAAAATAAATTTTACTATGCAAAAACTTGAATGGATGACTGGGTTGATCAAGCACTCAGTTAGTTCAACAATGAATGATAAGCATTGTTATAGGTGTAATGAATCAATGTACACACAAACAGAATGTCCACACCACAGTACTGTGTATTTATTTTGCAAGTGTATCAGGCATATAAGAGCTGTTTTTTTTTAAAATGAAAAGACATGTAGCCAGTATGAGAATGCAAAAACCCATTCTGAAACAAATCAAAGGTAATTTTAATGAAAATACACAAGTTGTCTCTATAAACAATATTAAAAGCTGTGAACTAGTTTTTGAACACAGAATCTTCAAGAATGATATGCCAGTAACATTGGAGCTGGATACAGGGTCAGCAGTGTTAAAAAAAACCTGGGATATCATTAATAAAACAAGTATAAGCTGCATCCTAGCAGCAAGGCTATAACATGTTAGACTATCAGAGCAAAAAAATAAAACTCTTGAGTCAGACAATAGTTAAAGTTACAGAGTCTAATAAACTATGTATCTACCACTGGTAGTGCATCTGGTGATCATAATAATTTATTGGCCATGACTAGTTCAGTCATTTAGGGTTTGCAATGACAAAGGTAAACCAAGTCACTAGGCTTAATAAGTTAAAGAATGATTACCCTGAAGTGTTCAAGAAAGACCTAGGTTTGTATTTAGGACAACCAATTCATTTACCATTGAATGAAGAGATAAAATCATTCAGTTATCAGTGCAGATCACTGCCACTGGCCTTGAGAGCTATAGTTGAGTCAGATCTTGAAAGGTGGGAGGCAGATGGAGTAATAGATCCCATATCATACTCAGAATGGGCCACCCCAATAGTCCCAATCATCAAAGAAAATGGTGTTGTCTGGATATGTGGAGATTATCAATGCACAATTAACAAAGCACTAGCATTGGATAATTATCCACCATCATCAGTTAAGCAAATCCTATCTACATTGTCAGATGGAAGGATTTTTACTAAAATTTGACTTGAAACATGCATACTTGTAGCTAACAGTTGATGATCAGTCAGCAAGAGCATTGTCAATAATAACTCATAAAGGCTTATTTAAGATGAACCAGTTGTCTTTTGGTATATTGGTCATCTTAGCTATATTCCAGAAACTCCTGGAGCAACTGGCTGCTGGAATACCAGGGACTCTACTTTACTTTGATAATTTCTTACAGGTGTTTTGGATCCCAGAACTGTTCTGGAGTTCCACCAAAAAAACTCCTTGATTTTAAAGCAGCAGGCATAAGAATAAATTTCCATAAATGCATATTAGAACCCAAAGAACTTGAGTTTTTAGGATTTAGGATAGATGCTAGTGGCATTCATCCTGCCCAAAAGAAAATTGTGGCAATTAAAAAAGCCAAACACCAAGTAACAAGAAAAAATTATAGTTCTTTTTTGGACTTGTAAATTTCTTTATACTATAAAACTGAGACATCTGAACCACTATACTGGCTACTAGATAAGAAATTATCTGGAAGTAAAACAGCAATCATGATAATGCCTTTAAAAAAATGGAAAAACCTAATATCTGAAATAATGGTGTTGACATACTTTGACCCTGAAAAGGTGTTGGTGCTGACATGCAATGCTTCACTAGTAAGAACAGGTGTGGTGATTTTCTATAGAAATGATGATGGGTTACATACATCTATTGCATTTACATCTAAGTGTCTCTAGAAGGTGGAGAAAATTATGCCCAGATTTATAGATAGGTTCTGTCCTTAATCAATGGCAGTAAATATTTTATGACTTTCTTTATGGTAGATTATTCATACTGCAAATGGATCATAGACTCCTATTTATCATCTTTGCAGCTGACAAATGAATCCCTCAGCACGTGTCAGCATGTATGCTGAGATGGTTCAATTTTTTGTCAGGGTATGATTTTACCCTATATTACAGTGAGGAAAACATATTCCCCATGTAGATGCACTAAAGTTGCTTGCATGCAGAGTCTGCTGGCAAGCTAACTACAGCAAGTCAGTCTGTTAACATGATTAATTTGGGAACAAATATGTGGACCATCTAATATGTGGACCACAGATAATCCCAGGTTCCATAAAGTTCAAAAATGGATCCAGCAGGGGTGGCAAATAAAACACCAGAGTAATATTTCACCTAACTGGACAATCCCAAGTGCTCAGCCTGTTACATAATGGCTATCCAGGGATAGTTTGAATGAAGATGTTAGCAAGGTCATATGTATGGTTTCCAACTTTGGATATGGATATTAAGTCTAAAGTTTACCACTGCTGATATTGCAAAGTGAATGCCAGCAAAAGATAAAACACTAAACCTGAGGGCCACTGAAGTAGACTCGATGTGGTCCATGCTGGCCCATGGAAAGGCAAACTACTATTAATAGTAATTGAATCTTATTCTAAGTGGCTGAAGGTAGCGGAAGTTCTATCACTCCAGACTACTGCAGCAACATAAACTCTTAGAAGGCTATTTACTGCCCATAGCATTAACTAAAACTATAATCTCAGATAATGACACATTTACTGCAATGTCATTTAAAAACTTTTGTGACAATAATGGTATTGAGCAAGTTTTCAGTCTACCTGTTCACTTTGAAAGCAATGGATAGGCTGAGAGATTGGTTCAAGAGACTAAAAAGTGTTCACAAAGATGGACACAGAAAGCTGGAACAACCATACTGATAAAATGTTATTATCACAGCACTCTACACCAAATCCAGCAACTGGAAAAAACTCCAACTGAACTACTTTTTAATAGAATCTTGCAAACTAACTTATAAGCTTTAAAACCTGATCCAAATATGAAAAATAAGAAAAAGATAACATCAAATTACAAATAGGAACTAGTGTGTTATGCAGGATGTATAGTGAATCCACTAAATGAATCCCAGCAGTCACAATTCAACAGAAAAATCTCCATCCCATTGTAGTCAAAACAGAAGATGGACGTCAATATCATCACCATCAGAATCAACTTAGACTGGATTATACAGATGCAGCCACAATGAATGAATCTCCAGGGACAAGGAATGCAAGCAAGTAGGACAAAAAACTGAAGACAGCAGCAAACCAGAAGAAACACTAAAGTGGATTAGACATCCTTCATAACACCTGCATGACTATGTTCTATAGGGCTAATTTTTATTCAGGGGGAGGTACTTTATAGTACTCCTTTCCCTTAGAAGTGGACTATTCCAGATTCATTCTTTATCTGATTGGATTGAGCATTGTTTGCTGATGGCTAATAGGCTGATGTCTAGGCCAATAAGCAAGTATGATCACTGAATGTGAATGCTCCAGTGAGGTTAGGAATCTGGCAATAAACAGTAGGCCTTTTGGAGGAAAAGGGATAGTCTGTCTAACCTACAAAGATGGTATGTGTTCTCCAGGAGAAGGCATGCTAACCTAAACAGCAATAAGCATTCTTATGATAGCAATATGTTATTAATCCGCACAGCTAGACAAGTCCACATAAGGACTAGACACTGCTAGGTTTACTGCCAGGCATGCTGTCTGGTAAGCTGGAAGTGTGATTCTCCCTACACATTAAGCAAGCTATCAGGTGTAGCTGGAAGCAGTAGTTCATTAATACTCAGGTCCAAGAGTTCACATCAGATATATTATTCTGTATTATATATTTGTAAATATAATAAATATTATATTAATAATAATACTGGTGTTAGTGTTATTTTCTGTAGGTTGGGTCTGTATTCCAGATCAAACACAGTGTTTCTGATCTGACCAGTGAAAGTACTAATGTGAAAGTAAAACCCAGATCTTCATACTCTAATTAATAAGGTAGTTTTCCAATGTCAACAATCAGTAGAAATTTTGAGCACTTATCTATTAGGGTCTTCCTGATTTGTCCATTTTTTTCTAAGAGCTAGGTTAATTAGTAATATTCCAACATTATGCATTATCATGCTAGGTTGATTTATGTGATTATTTATCATTTCTATATAAACAATTTTTTTGGAATTTTTTTTTGTACTTTTTCCTCTATTTAATATTTCTGTATTTTCCCAATTGAATATATGTTCATGGATATAAAAATGGTCTGCTATTTTAGGCATATCTGTTTTCTTTTTTTAATCATCAGTTTGTGCCCATCGAAAAGCAATCAAACGAGCACAAACTGGTGATTAGAAAAAGGAAAACAGAGTCTAAAGTAAAATACCATGTGTGTACCAATGAACATATGTTCAGCTGGAAAAACACAAATATTAAATAAAGAGTAATAGTACAAAGAAAAAAATTTAAAGAAGCTGCTCACATAGCAATGACAAGTAGCCTATAAGTCAGCCTAGTATAATAATATATAATATTTGAAAGTCACTAATTAACTCTGCTCTTAGAAAAAAGTCAAGTAATCAGGGATATCATCATAGGTAAATATATGAATTTTCTAATGACTTGTGACTTTGTCAGAATATCTTAGTTTGTTAGAGCATCACTTTAAATTTAATATTTACAAATCTAAACATCCAGGTTTGATTTCTATGATAGTATTGTCATAGACCAGCACTGCCTGAAGAAGAGAAAAAAAATTACTCAAACCATTGTGAAACATACTAATTTGTGTGCTACTACTAACAGTTGAATGTAATTGAAAAGTTAAATAAAATTTGATTTTTTTTAAAAAGCATTCAACATTTAATATTAAGAAAAGGAAATAGTTCAACATATAATTAATTCTAAAATGCCATCATCACAAATCTTTAGACAAACAAAAATATTATCTTTCAAAGATTTATAAGATCAAATAAAAATTGCAGTGAATTTGCTGAAAAATACCAATGAACAGAGTTTAATGAAGTAATAAAAATAAAGAAAAGCTATATGCAATACGAAGTCATCAACCAAAAGACTTTTGATAAGATGCTACATGAAAAACTTTCACTAATGAATAAGAAGATCCAATTAGTCTTGATATCAATACTAAAAGGTGAGAAAGAAATTGTTGACCTTCTATCAAAATTTTTTAAAAAACCGAAAATAAATAAATAAGGTCAATTAATTAGAGACTGGCCTATATAAATAATAGTCTAAATATGTTTTATTCTTATATATAAAAAAGTTTTAATAGTCGTACGAATATTTTTAATTGAAATATCTTTATACCATATGCAAGTAATATTTCTCTGAAATTGTAGAGCATGGATTAGAGCAGTATATTTCAATTCATCTACTAGATATATATGTAGATTGTATAAAAGATTGGAAAATTAAAGACATCCCTGCTGATATTAATTGGGTAATAGAAAAAGGCATGAAATATTTGGAAAATAGATTTTGATCCACATGACTACTCTATTATAGGATGTTTTTAAAAAGTGGGTAAACCCAAAACTTTTCATAATTTTTTGAAATTTTATTTATGATCCAGAAAGTATATTCGATTGCAAAACAGTCTACTTTCACTGTTACATTGGCAACCATATTTGAGAGGGATAAATATTGACACTAAATCTGTTGAAAATATATATTATATATCTAAATAAAAATAAAAATATATTCATTATTGATGGAGGAAATCTCTATATCCTTACATATCTTGGTGATATGACATTCATAGTGGAAAATAGAAAGACTTTACAATTGCCATTAGAAAAATAAAAAAACAGAATAAATCAAGGGCTTATGATTAAACATGAAAAAAAAATTATAATTACATTGTCAACAGATGTTCATCAAGAACCAAAGATCTAGTAATCCAATGATTCATCATAGTTTAACTTTGGGTAGAAAAGTAATGGAAACTTGGGAGAAAAAGTTAGATATAAAAAAAATTTTTTAAATAAAAAATCAGAATTATTTATGCTTTGGATATGTAAATGAATACTAAAGAAGAAAGAAAAAAATTAATCTTTTTAAATTCTGGTGCTGGCAAAGACCTTTGAGAGTCTCATAAACTGTAAAATATTAGCAATTAGATATCTTTTGCTTTATGTACAAATGATGTGTTTAAAAATTGTTTTATTTTGATCATAACTTGAGATAATTATAACTTTATTTTTCTTACTGCATTGCTAAATCCATATAATATTAATATCATCTATGTTCTTTAGTATTTTTGCTATGCTTTTTTACCATCCACTATTGGCTATTTTGATTGCCCAGCAATCCTCTTCAGAACTATGACAAACATAATTTTACATTTTATATATATACATTTATTCGATCTTATAACCATTATTTATATACACACTCTATATAATTATTATCCTTTTATATATTTTAATATAAAAAATATTAAAATGTATAATATATAAAAAGATAATAATTATATAGAGAGGCTATATAATAATATGTGTAGGTATATAAATAATGATTATAAGATAGAATATATATATATTATAACGATCGAAAATGAAGTGAAGATCGAATCTACGTATCTGCAACTACCAGGGCGCCATCTAGGCATTTAAACCTAGAAAAATTTATAGAGTAGGCAGATATGCGCTGTTAAGATTCCACTTTATTTAAATATTCAGATCGTTAGCCCAAGTCACTAGCTCAGTGGAGATGCAGAGATAAAAATCTATATCTTAATTTATATCTTAAATATAAATAAATAAGAGCCACTGCCAGAAATTAACACATAAAAATATTTATTTACGCACATATAAAATCATTCTAATTTGAGGAATAAGTTTAACATTTTAGATTTTTATATTAACTTTTAATTTTACATTTAACTAAGTTTCATTGAGTTTAATATTTTATTTAGATAGTCGAGTATGAATAGACTACATAGATCTGCATTTGAAAAGAAAATATTCTTTCCTGATTTAACCTTAGGCAACAAATTTCGCAATCAAATCGGTGCCAATCCATCTGATACATTTATGTATTCAATGTAGCATGAAAATACGACAACACAAAATACTATACTGTCAGGAATGTACATCTGATCAGTAAGTAGAATTAGAGAAGACATTGTCTCTCCACCAACAGGAATGTCACATCTGTTGGCGAGTAGAACAAGAAACATAAAACTCCATAGGAATGGACTGTGGTCCTTTGCCATCTTACAAACCCATCCATAGGCAAACAGAAGGTGTGTGGCATATATATATATATAATCCTGCCTGTAGTGGATCTCATAATACATCTACAATTACACAAATATATCCAATCCATTGAACCAATTCAACTACGAAATAAATAACCTAAGATTACCCTCCCTTAATATAACTTTACAAAACTATATAGCCATTCATGCCTGACTTAAATTTAACATTTAAATATGTTCGCACAGATTATTTTTATAAATTTGTTTTTAAAATGTTGAGTATAGATCAACTGCACAGATTCCACGGTCAAAAACATCCAAATTAAACACAATCGATCAAAATACAAAATCATCGATAACGTCAATTGCAAAAGGGAATACACAAGGCCCCATGGCATTCATCATAAGATGCCCGCATTAACATCGTTGACCTATATATTCTAATCAAATGTGAAAACTTCAACATAATCAACTGCTAACGAATCTATGCAATGTCTATACCCAACCTAAATTTCATCATTTAAAATTTAAACAATAAATAATTTATACAATAAGAAAAAAAATGGAAATGATTTTTATCAATCGGAAAACATATAAAATTAAACATTATTAATTTGATTTTAAACTTAAAAAAGTCAGATAGAAGTTCATAAGCTTGAACGAAAGTTCTTAATTATTTTTAAATTTAGAGTTCATGTCCACATAGCTTACGGTAGAAGAGTCCAGGTTTCTGCTTTTAATTCCTGTGATGCCTCCATTGGAAGATAATGTTCTGGAGATGGCAATAACTGGTTCAAGGTATCACAGTCTTTTCATTTTTTTTTTAAATAGAGAGTGTGGTATGTGCATCCTACCACATCTCTCAAACACAAAATGCTGGAACTCCCAGAAAAAACTGTATTTCCCTTTTTATATTATCCACACGGATTCAATCAACAAAACATCACTAATACATCACTTTCATTAGGGTCTGAGCCAAGGCTTAGTGCTTCCATTGGCCAAGCTAATTTCTCTTTATTTTCTTATCTATCTTTCATCAGATCATTTTAATTATACAAGAGCCCAAGGTTAGCTTGCTTTTCAAACAATTTATAAACAATCATTTCCATTTACAGATTACAAAAATTAATTAATACCTGTTTTTATTTTTAAATCTTGTATTTTTTTTTATAAAAAAGTACGTTCAAATACTTATTTATTTTTGTTTTTTTTTAAAAAAATATTTTTAAAGTTTGGCATCTGTGCGAATGTATATACGTTTAACAAACATTTTAATTTTAGCATTTAGTTTTTTACTTTTATTTGCGAACTTTTAAGTTTTTATTTTAAATTAATGTAACGACATATTTATATATCGTTACAATATATATATATAATGTAAAATTATATGTCCATGTATATATTTTTTTCTCAAAATATGATTTATTAAAATAATATTAATCTTTGAATTTACATGTTATATGTAGTGATGTATATTTGTATTCATGTATTTGTATTGTGTTTCTCATAGTTCTGAATTTTTTCTCAAAATATGATTTATTAAAATAATATTAATCTTTGAATTTACATGTTATATGTAGTGATGTATATTTGTATTCATGTATTTGTATTGTATTTCTCATAGTTCTGAAGAAGATTGTTGGGGCAATCAAAACTGTCAATAGTGGGTTGTAAAAAAGCATTATAAAAACTAATAAAAACATAGATGATATTAATATTAACTTAAGATGATCTAATTAATTTAAAAGTATGTACTACTTGAAAAGATTAGTAGATGATAAGAAATTCTAAAGAAATACTATTCATATAAATAAATCAGAAGTCAATGTCAATTTGATAGTGCCCAATTATAATAAAATTTCACTAAGCTAAACATGAATATTCTTGCATTCTGTGAAAATGGTGATACAAAATGATGAAGCGTTGGTGGCCTAGTGGTTAGCATAGCTGCCTTCCAAGCAACTGGCTCGTGTTCACTTCCCTGGTCAACGCATTTGTCAATCCATTTGACACACATAAAAAAAAAGATCAACATGATTTACTTGGCTTTTTATTTTTGCATATTCTATCTTATAAACGTTTTCTAAAGTTAAAAGAAAAAATAAATCAACTTATCTTTTGTTAAATAAACTGCATTTATTTTTTAAATCTATCTACCCTTTTTAATAATGACTGGAAGGTTGCTATTCTTCCACATGTGCCTTACAATTACCTTCAGACAGCCAATAGCTGTTAAAACAAAGGGGTAAAAATATGAATTGATATTTAAAAAAATGAAAATAAAACAAGTGGTTAATAATTCAGTTCATGTAAAGGATTAATTTTGGCTTTCCAAGATATAACAAAAAATTAATATATTTATAAGTTTTTTTAATAATTTCAAAGAATTTACAAACTTAAAGATTCGATGATGTGTTTAAAATGTGGAATGAGTTTTTTTAGCATTCCAGAATCAACTAAAATATCACTTTAATTTGTGTCAGGACACAATATCAGATTGTAATGCAAAATAATAAATGGTTTTTTTCCCAAAATAATAATTTATCTACATCATACAACCGTGATATATATTAAATTAACCCAAGTTCACAACTCAACCAGACTAGCAAAAAATTAACACTAAAACACAACCATTGGTTTCACTGCTACAAGCAGACTCTCAAGTGTAAAGAACCATAAAATAACAACATATTCAAACTAAATATTACCCACAATTCCACTTACCCTCTCTTAATAAAAAAAAAAAACTTTTAAATAAGTTAATTGCTTTAGAATTGTAAATTTTTAATAATAAAGATACTTTATTTATTTATTTATTTATTTTTCTCTCAAAAAAGTCAACCTTGGGTTCATCAACATTAATACTGTGGTCTATATCTTTTTCATGGATATATAAAGCAGAACTAAAATATTTATTTCTAACCCTACTTTTATGTATCTTTATTCTTTCTTTTAAGCTAAAACTAATCTCATCTATATATACCTTCTTACAAAAATAAGGGATAATATACATTATTTTATGACATATGGATTAATAGCTATCAAGTTTAATTATAACCCTTAATTCTTTACTTTTAACATAATGACTATATGCCAAACAACAACAACAACAACAACAACAACAATAATAATAATAATAATAATAATAATAATTGTTTAGTATGTAGTCATTATAATTAAACTTGATAACTATCAATCTGCATCTCATAATGTAACTGCTTTAAGAAATTATTGCTATAGAAATAAAAGATTAAATAATTCTAATGAAGTAGCTTTGTTTCAAAAATGTCAATTTTATAAAGATTATTTGAGTATTGGCTATTTTGATAAATTTGTTAAAAGTATTTTATTTTATAGTAATAATATTTGTAATGATGTAAAAGATAAAAAAAAATATGATTTTATTTTTTTGTCATTTAAATTATCTTCTTATAAATTGTATGTAAAAATAGTAATTTGTTTGGAAATAAGAAAAGTGCTTGGAAACAGGGTATTATTTTGAATAATATATAAAAAAAAGTTGATAAAAAACTATTCCTGGAGTAGGGTATATTATCCCTTGTTTTTGTAAGAAAGAGTATATAAGATATAAATCAGAGTAGTTTGGGCTTATATGAAAAAATAAAGGTAAATAAAATTAGGATAAAAATAAATATTTTAGTTCTGCTTTGTATGTCCATGAAAAGATGCAGGTCATTCTATTAATCTTGATGAACTTAAGGTTGTTTTTTTGTTGAGAGAAATGAAATAAACAATAAGAATTAAAAAATATTTATTATTAAAAATTTATGATTATGAAGCAATTAACTTATTTAAAAGTTCTTTTAATGTTAAAGGTATATGGGAGGTAAGTGAAATTGTGTGTAATGTTTAGTTTAAATATGCAACTCTCCAGCAGCCACCATTTATCTTCACTTAACTACAAAACTATGAGACTTAAATTAAAAACACCTTAATATTTTCAATCCAAGCTCATTAGCTTATATAGTCATATAGGTCTGAACTCAGTTCAGTACCTATACATTGTGGTGTTTTTGGTTCTTTAATAACTATAGCCACCACTATCCTATTAGGCAGGATTAATTTTAAGCCAATAAACATCACATGACTACTATTTCTTATGCTTGCTTATAACAGCAATGAATAATTTCCAGTTCTTGATTATTTTATTAGTTAAATTATTTTAATTCTGTAAAAGCAATCAAATAGAGGGAGTCTAAGTGACATTTGAAACTGCATGTAACTGAAAATGAAACAATATTAATTCATAATATTTATGCAACCATTTCAAGCTTTATAAATTTTGTAGTTTGTGCTTACAAATACTACTGAGTTAAATTCTCCTTTTTTATTACAGAAGAAACTTCAGCCTTTGCAGATTTATGAAGCCTTATTTTGTAGTAGTAATTTTGATCAGTTAAATTATGTAATTGTTCAATATATATTTGCCTAAACATTATTAGATGACAGCAAGAATAATAGTTTGTAGATTTAATTATTTTTACAAAATTTGTATTTGTTAAAAGTAAATATTCTAAAATTATAGAATTAAAATTTATATAAAATCAGAATTATGAAAAGCCTCAATTTTGCAGGCAATCTATTGTTCTTGGAATCAGAAAACTGGTTAAAAGATCTTACTAAACAAGATGAAGTTTTAAATATACTATGCAGATCTGTGGATTAGTTTCTGAATATATTTTTATCAATATGTAGTTGGTAATATAAAAAATCTATAAAAATAATTTAAACAGGATGTAATTATAGAGAATATGAATCCAGCCCTTTAAGTTTTCTTTGGTTATTTATGTCATCTTTTTACAACCAATATATATGACCACGACATGTGAAAAAGATAAATGCTTGAAATGCTGGTTTCAAATTTCCTATAATTACATCTAGCTTAAAAAGTATATATAATATATTTGTATTGAAATATTAATTTAAACAAGATGTGGACTTACTTATTCAGTTAAGTTAGAGTTTAAATATTTAAGGTTATTTAGTATTCTGTATTGATATTTGCTGCAGATAATTAATTCACACCAGAAAAAATAAACCAAAAACTTCTGTCAATTAGTTCTAATATAAATCACTGACCGTGCAGTAGTAAAAAAAACCTTTACCATTTGGTCTATAGACTAAATTAAAAAAAAACATTTTACCAATATGGATATATACTCTACTAAATAATAATTCATATTTGTGCTTATAGCTTTTCCAAGGATGCCTCACATTAGATCTGCATCTGACTATCACTTTCCAAGGCTGTATATGTCCAGAATAAAATACAGCCTTAAATATAGCTTATTGGACTAACAAATAATTAAACTTGCCCATAATTGATCTGTTTTAATATATCTAATATTTATTTGCTATGATTGAAACTATGGAATACCAAAAAATTGTTGAAAAACAATCTGCTAAAAGACATATGGATATAGAGTTAATCATGGTTGGAAAGTAAATTTTGGATTCCAGAAAAGTTTAAACCAGAGTTAAGAACAGCTTCAGCTCTCAACATATATATAAGGTATCTGCCAATATATATAAACAAGACCTATGGTTAAAATATTAGCACTAAGAAATTTCATTATTTAAACTTGAAAAGGCCTAAATTTAAAGAGAATATAAAGTGAATTTCTAGAAATAGTCAACCATTTATAATATATATATATATATATGTGTGTGTGTGTGTGTGTAATGAAGAATGAAAATAAAAAATGAGAAGATAATGATGTTACCAAAAATTATCAATTATTTCTAATTGACAATCCCTGAAATCAAATCAGTTTTTTATTAAACCTATAATAGCTCTTTGTTTTATTACAATAACAATCCATGGAAAGATTTAATTCAATATATATATATAAAACACAAGTTAAAACTTGCTAACGCTTGTATTTATGACAATAGATGGCATTCTACCAAAAACACTGTCAAGCGTGTTTGTTTACATAAACATCAGAGCAAGCATTCACTATCTCTAACATAATTTCCACCTTCAGATTATGATTTCAAGCTATTTGCTATTGGCAGTGAAGGACAGGAATAAGAAACTAGAAACTGTTTCATAAACGCCCAGAGTTTGTGTTTAGATCTAGTTTCTTATTCCTGTCCTTCACTGACAATAGCAAATAGCTTGAAATCATGATCTGAAGGTGGAAATTAAGTTAGAGATAGTGAATGCTTACTCTGACGTTTATGTAAACAAACACGCTTGACAGTGTTTTTGGTAGAACGCCAACTATTGTCATATATATATATAAATAAAATAATAAATTTAACGATTTACAAACTATTACAAACTATTACAAACAATCCTTAAAATACGCTTTTGATTTTGAATTTAATGGCAGTTGAGGCAGGTTGAAGAAATTCACTGAAAGTACTTCTGCGGATTTTAAGGATTGTTTGTAATAGTTTGTAAACCGTTAAATTTATTATTTCATATATAATAACAATTTTGTTTTTAATTAATGGACATTTTATTTATTTTATATATATATATTATATTATATAAAAGGACATTTTATTTATTTTATATATATATATTATATTATATAAAAGTAGTAAATCAACCTTCCCCAGGCTATGAATTAAAAGGATTCTAAATATTGAAGAAATGATTAAGAATAGATGAATCTACCTATTCTTGGAGCTCTGATTTTTATAAGAATATCTTTGTCAACATAGTTGGTAGTTCAGATTAAAATTATGTGTCATCTGGATGGAATATGACACTAAATATTAGTAAACTAATAATCAATAATGTAATACAGGAGACAAAATCTCTCTTTTAACACTTTGATTATAATAATTGAATAAGATTTAATATGTAAACATTAAATTAAACATAGCTCAATGTTATATATAGAGTACGTAAAAAACAAACTCTTAACAAGCTTCAAAAATACCCTCAATATTTGACTTGATTTTTTATCAATTTAATAGCTCAATGTATATGAAAACAAAAGGAGTAAATCACTCTCCCTCATGCTATGAATTAAAAGCACTCAAAATGTGGATAAGGGGTTAAAAATAGAAAAAATCCACCTGTTCTTGGAGCTCCAATGTTTATAAGCATACCTTGGTCAAAATTGTTAGTAATTCAGAGTGAAATTAATCTAGCAGCCAGATGGATTATTAAACATAATTTGTTTGTTTTTGACTCAAGATTTTAGTAAAAGTAGACTCACTTTTTCATGTGTGGAGAATGAAATTTTGCATTAAGGTAATAGGTTAAAAAAATCTAAAAAAACTCTCACCATTTTAATATATATTTTTTGTATGCTGACATTTAAATTGTAATAGGGGTAAAATATATAAATCAATGAATAGGAATTACAGGCATTTCTGTGGGTATTAATGAAAAAATATTAAAATAGAATTATTGTTAATTTAAAAAAAATATGTATTTTGTGTAGAATCAGTGCTCATCAGTTGGGTTAGGTCATAATTTCCAATCCATATATACAATCAGTACTCATTTTATATTAAGATAGCAATGACTTAAACTTTAATGGACACGCTTCAAACTTTTCATTATTCTAACTATTCAATCATCCATTTTATTGAAAAACTGACAATGAAAATCTCAAAGCCCTTGTTCATACCCACATAGTCAAAATGTCAATTTAGACTGAAAATTTCTCAGTTCAAATCCCTCTATTTACAGATATAAGACACATTCAGTATAAGAAAATTATATGCTATTTTAAAAGTTTATATACTGTGTGTTAAGATTTGAATTGTAACATGGATGAAGCTGAATTAATCATCACATGATTACCATTTCTTATGCTTGCTTATAACTTATTAAAACAGGCAAAACTCACTATACATATTGCTACACACAGCAAGCTAGAGTAATCAATGGATGCCAGAAGATTTGTGCATAAAATCCCCATCTACTGCCTACTCATCCAATATTCCCAGACTAGTTTCTTGCTTGTGGCCTTCATCAGTGAGGAGCCTTGGATCTGGGAGCAATGCACCTAGATCTTAGGATCTAATACAACTCTCCAGCAGCCACCATTTGTCTCCACTTAGCTACAAAACTATGAGACTTAAATTTGAAAACACCTTAATATTTATCAATCCAAGCTCATTAGCTTATATAGTCATATAGCTCTGAACTCAGTTCAGTACCTATACATTGTGGTGTCTTTGGTTCTTTAATAACCATAGCCACCATTATCCTTAAGCAGGATTAATTTTAAGCCAATAAACATCACATGACTACCATTTTTTATGTTTGCTTATAACTGTTATTAAAACAGGCAAAACTCACTGGTGTCTGGTTCTTTAATAACCATAGCCACCACTATCCTATTAGGCAGGGTTAATTTTAAACCAATAAACATCACATGACTGACTACTATTTCTTATGCTTGCTAAGCAAGCATAAGAAATAGTAGTCATGTGATGTTTATTGGCTTAAAATTAATCCTGCCTAAGGATAATGGTGGCTATGGTTATTAAAGAACCAAAGACATAGCCACCACTATCCTATTAGGCAGGGTTAATTTTAAACCAATAAACATCACATGACTACTATCTCATGAATACTATTTCTTATGCTTGCTAAAGCAAGCATAAGAAATAGTAGTCATGTGATGTTTATTGGCTTAAAATTAATCCTGTCTAATAGGATAGTGGTGGATATGGTTATTAAAGAACCAAAAGACACCAAAATGTATAAGTACTGAACTGAGTTCAGACCTATATGACTATATAAGCTAATGAGTTTGAATTGAAAATATTAAGGTGTTTTTAATTTAAGATTCATAGTTTTGTAGTTAAGTGGAGATAAAAGGTGGCTGCTGGAGGATTGCATTAGATCTTTACATCTAGGTGCAGTGCTCTTAGATCCAAGACTCCTCACTGATGAAAATCCACAAGCCAGAAACTAGTCTGGGGATATTGGATGAGTAGGCAGTAGATGGGGATTTTATACACAAGCCTCTGGCATCCATTGATTACTCTAGCTTGCTGTGTGTGCCAATACATATAGTGAAGTTTGCCTGTTTTAATAACAGTTATAAGCAAGCATAAGAAATGGTAGTCATGTGATGTTTATTGGCTTAAAACCAATGCTGTCTAATAGCACAGTGGTGGCTATGGTTATTAAAAAACCAAAGACACCAAAATGTATAGGTTCTGAACTGAGTTCAGACTTATATGACTATATAAGCTAATGAGCTTGGTTTGAAAATATTAAGGTGTTTTCAATTTAAGACTCATAAATTTTGTAGTTAAGTGGATATAAAAGGTGGATGCTGAAGAGTTGCATTAGATTCTAAGATCTAGGTGCAGTGCTCTCAGATCCAAGGCTCCTCACTGACGAAGGCCACAATCCAGAAACTAGTCTGGGGATATTGGATGAGTAAGCACTAGATGGGGGTTTTATGCACAAGCCTTGTGGCATCCATTGATTACTCTAGCTTGCTGTGTGTGACAATAAATATAGTGAATGAAGCGGAATTATTTGTCATTTTTTTAATGTCAGCAATTCATTGTTTACTATTTCTATGAATACTTTTATGAAGTATAGGAAAATAAAACTCTACTCAAGTTAAAAGACAAATATATATCTGAAAAATATTTGCATTTAAGCTTTTTAATTTACACATATATAACAATGCCAAAGTTATTTTAATTTTCTTGTTTTCTTGTCATCAATAAATACGTTATTAATTTGTTAAGCAAGCTTATTTTCAATTTATTTCCAATTTTGTGAATGTATGTTTTTTCTTCATGATATACAGTTAATTAATTAAGAATGCTCTAATGTGTGCAATCAGCATTCTAGATATGAATGCTTTATTTTAGAAGCAATAACAGAAAAGAATTAATTAAAATGCAGAAAGATTAAAATAATGCCTGTAGGTTAGCCCTTCACTCCTGAAATGATTACCAGTATGATGACATTAACCAGCAATAAGTAGAAACAAAAAGCTATTTTAAAAAAAATATTCTTTTTCTGGATATTATTTAGGAATAATAATACAATTTGAAATATATCATTTACTCTAAAAAATGTTATTAGAAAATAATTTAAAATATAACATTGCTTGGTTTGCTCATCATTATAATTTGGAATATGCATTAATCTAAAGGCAAAAGGAAATAAATATTTGATATTATTATTTATAAGTCATGTTTCAGTATGATATAATATTTTAATCCAATAACTGTTAATAACTTTTCATTGCATATAATAGTACTTTAACAAAGCAAATACAAGTATAATAATAACTAATACATAGAGCATTTCAAGCTATATGTAAATCACCAGAAATAAAAACTTTTTCAAATGTTAATAATATTAATATATCTTTTTGAAATATTGTAAAGCAAGTGTAAAATGATCATTTATATTTGATTAACACCAAGTTATAAAATTTAGGGTGAGTTTGAAATCAAACCCAAGTTATAAATGAAACCTCCTTCAGTACAATTAAATATTAAAGTTCATTAGACAGAAATCATTTCTACTCATTTTAAAATCTTTCTGAATGTCATCCCTTCACCTAGTGATTTATATATGATTAATAATATGTAAATTACTATTATAGCACTAATGATTGAAATTATTTCATTTAGTGATTTTACATATAGATTGAAGCACAAATACTTATTAATTTATAAAGATTTTATAAAATTAATGAAAATTATATTTATCTTTTGAAGTTTAATGTTTGATTGCACTAAAAGGAGTTGTGTTTATATCTGAAATTAATTTGAAATTCTCACTGAATTATATAATTTATTATCTGACAAAATTAACTTAAAGAATTATTTTACATTTGCAGAGTGATTTGATAAGAGAAGCATTGAAAATAACAGATTCAGAAAGACTATTACCATATTGTATTTATTAGTTATTACATATTCAATATTCCTTGTTAATTTATAATGGTTTCAAAAATAACAAAAATTATCTCTATCCTGTGAAGTTTAATGTTTAGTTATATTAAAGAAGTATTTACTTAAATTTTGGTTTGATTTGAGTTTCACAGTTTATTATATAATTTGTTAGCAATGCAACCTTTATAACTTTAAAAAATTGAAGTATAATTGCTTAGCAGTCTAACAAAGAGATGAGCACAAATAATTATTTATGTGACTTTGTATTGGCAAACTTTGCTTTTACAATCAAATAATTACTATAATTAAGATAATCTATGAGCTTGATTGTGCCATTTTTTCATGTATATTTAACACAATTTTTCTATTAAAGTCCACAATTTTTTACAAAATTAGTTGCAATTTTTTTTTTCATATGTCAAAGTGTTGACCGGGAAGCGAACCCAGGCCAGCTGCTTGAAAGGCAGCTATGCTAACCGTTAGGCCACCAACACTTGACAGTTGCCATTTTTATTAAGGTTTTTTTAAGAATCAATGATTATAATACTACACACACAAGTGCATGCACACACACATATATATCCATGCTGATACAATTTTTGGATTCACTCATCTATATATTTTCTCATTATTACTATTTTAATACAGGTTATTTTGATTGACCTCATCTATCATCATCTACATAATATGATTGATACAGTATCTTTTATTAAAGATCCTAAGGAGTTACTCATTTTTCACATATATATTCATATATATTGTAATATAATTCCCTATGCACTACCATGAACAGGCTACATTTGATCAAGGCTGTAACTGGTTTACTAGCCCAATTTAACACTATGATGAATATACTGAGGGGCATTATCAGCTTAAAGCTTATTGCTGATAATATTAACTCCATATGGTAATATTTCATGCACATCATATGAATATAAACTATGTTACTTAAGGATTTCAAGAATATTGATTAGTTCTGTTCAGGTACATATTGTTAAAGACCCAAAATAGCAGCACCATAAAACTATGTTTAAACTTACAACCTTTTGAAGAGATTTTGTTAACATTTGATCATAACTTTGGGAATTGATGAAAGTCACTGGTTTAATTTAATGAAATGCATAATGAGAAGTGAACAAGACAAAATAAATGAACAATAACAATTTTATTCTGGTAATAATATGCAAGTGATCTTAGTAATTACTGACCTTGGCAAGACATCTACATCACTAGGTAATGATAATATTACCTTACCTTTTCTTTTAAATTAAGTAGATACACATACTAAAAAATATACATATATTTTATTAACCAGATGCCATATAAAGATTGAAATTATATACATGAAAAAAAATTAATCATATTTAAAAAAATAGATAATGCACAACTATATACAAAAAATAGAGTAGATGGATTAATGTAAAGAAATAAATTAAAACTGATTAAAATTAGCAATTGAGAGAAAGAAAAAAATATATATTCATTTATAAATATAGTGATAAAATAAATAATTACTCTTATTCTTTACTTCTTGTGTTGTATCCTTTTGTATTTTGAATTTTGCCCTTTGTGGGAAAAAAAAAACAACCAAAAAAACTTATACTTTAGCTTGTGATATTAATTCTTATGAATCATTTTTTTCTTTCATTGAGTTTTGAAATATATTTCTCATTTGTTCACAAGTTTAAAAAGAGTTCTCCATCCACTAGTTATTCCCATGCAGTTTATAAGTTTATCCAAGTGTTTTTTTTTAAAAAAATTGTGAATTTTGCCAATTAATAAAATGAATCTTAGTATTTCTTTAGTGATCAGTCTGTAGTTTGCTAGTAGTTGATGTTCTTTAGTTTCTTTGCTTTATGCTCTCTTGTTAAGACACTTTAAGTATTCATGTATGATAGAACTGGAATGAAGCAATTAAGTTTTTTTTCTTAATGCTAGGTTATTCAGGCTGAATAACTTAATTTTTTATCCCATGGAACACTATTCAGTTGAAACATGGACTGCAAAAGTTTTCTCAGCAAACCATTTTTTAAAGTTTAGCGTGTATATATATATGTAAATCCATTGCATATATGATTTATAACACTTTTTATTTTAAAATTCTAGCACGTATATACACGCGTACTGACTTAATTTTTTTTTACTGACGGCTTTTTATAGCTTATCAAACCCAATTGCTGTCATCCAATCTCTATAAAGTGTTTATCAATAAGCAACTTAATTAGACACCTAATTTAAGATCATTGTCAATGTTTGCTTTTTAATAAACACAGGAAAAACGGATCATGATTACTAATCATGATTGGAAACAGAGAAAGAGAAAACAGAAAATACAAATATATATATCAGAACTTATTCTGTCTCTCTCTTTTTCCAAAATTATTTTTTACAATCAGTTAACAAGCATTTTTTTTTATTAGTTTTGTGCCAAATATTTATTTAAAATTAAATGCAACAAACTTACATATACATAGTGGAACAAAACATTTATTTAATCCTTTATTCACCAAGGTTTTAAAATTAACATGCTATTAATTATTATTGTCATATTTGGCATTTGTACTTAATACTTGTAATTATTATATGGCTACAATATATAATACAAGCTAAATGTATCTTATATAGTAGAAGAATCTATATGTCTATAAAGACATTTAAAAAATGCTGTTTCAACTATATATATGTGTGTGTGTGCGTATAGGTACAAATGTTTTTAGAAGTGCTTCAAAAAATAAAATAGAGAAGGCATAATTTGTAATTTTCGCTAAACATGGCTTGTGAGATTTTATTTTTTCTTGCTCTATTTTTTACCTAACAATAAGTAGGCATTTAACTTAATTTATTGATACACGATTTGAAGACTAATTATATTATTCATATATACATCACATATATATTAAGAGGGAAATATTATCATGATAACTTAAAATATATTACAAAGTCTTCTGGCTTTTAGAGCAAAGTTTAGTATGACAGATTAATGATATAACACAATACTGAGAAAAGAAATGATTAGAATTGTTTTAAAGAATTCATAAAGCATAAAATTAAGTGTTCATGATATTGGTTTTTTAGCACATATAAAAATGCAATAGAGTGGTATTTTTGATTGTCATCTTTTGTTGCTTACTTAAAGATCAATTTAAAATAATTATGTAAAATTAAAATAATTAAATAATATTTATTTTTACTTGGGACAACATTATTTTAAAAATAAAAAAATTAAAAGAAACTACTTTCCTTACAATTAAATATTTATATCAGATACTAAAAGTGTGAAAGTTTTATAATCACATTTGTAATATAAATAAATTCTATTAAAGTTGAATATACATTAAAATTATTTAATGTACGATTGTTAATGAAAACCTCCGCAGAGTAAGATAGTTTTTTAAAAAATATTCAGCTTTATTACTGCCTAGAATGCTTTCAATATAACATGTACTTAAAAAATTTCCTTTTCTGTAGATGTTTTCATTAATTATTCATAGTTGGTTTAAAATTATTTGTAAATTAAATTAAAAGACTTAAATCATAAAATATTTGTATTTACATAAATTAAATGTAAAAATTAATTAACTTGTTTATTTGAAATTAGTTATAGATAAATTGGAAATTATGCAATTATATCATAGTTTTTTACACTGAGAAAAATATCAAAAACCAAGAGTGCATTAAGTTCATACCCAATGTTCTTGATATTTTTCTCTATGTACAAAGCATAGGTGTAATTGCATATAATTTTTTTACATTTTGATGGCAGAATTATTATGATTGTTACTGATTACTATAAATAATACCATGCTTTTTAAATAACATCAATTATATGGGTAATTAACAGTATAAATAAAAGTATTAACAGCAATCTGCTTATTTATGTTTAGAATTTCAGCTATTTAGATTATCCAAGTAATTTGAGTATTAGAGGAAAAACTATAAATACAAATTAAGAATAAATAAAATACAATTCATCAATTTTTGCCAGAATGGCATCAAAGTCAATCATAAGATAGTGTATTGTCACCACAGCAGTTAAAACTGTAAATATTATTTTGACACTTTCTTTTTGGATTATTATTTTCTAACCCACCAAGTAAACTTTCCTGAATATCTAAAAAGAACTATCATTGCCATCTAAATTAAGAGTTTGAAAAATAAATGATCTATCTAAAATAAATTGTCATTTAGAAGATGTTGAATAATGAAGACACAAAGCACAAGTTTAATTGCTTTAACATAGCAGTAAAGGAAAGTCTGATATACAAAATAGATGTAGCATTTAACAATTCTATCAAAATTTTAGAAGTGCATAAAATACAGTTATAAACTGTTGATGAGAATTAGATTTTATAAATTTGAATTCTCACCTACAGTTTATAATTGTATTTTATGCACTTCTAAACTTTTGACAATATTATTAAGTGCAACATCTATTTTGTATATTAAAAGCTTATTTCAATAAATATTTTCATTTGAAAATTTTCTTGAAACTCTAATATTTTGACTTATCTTCCATCTTACACATATCTAATATTTATTATACTATCTATAAATTTTACTGTGAGTTTTTATTTTGACTTTAGTTTTGAATCAATGTACAACATAAACATATATTGCTACAATTTTATTTCAGGTTAAAATAAATGACATATATTTTTAGCTTTTACATTTTACTGAATCATTTATTTGAACAAAGTGATGAATATCTAGGCATTTTACTAACTTGTATATAGTTTGTATATAAAGTTAACATTATTGTTATATGAATGCTCTTTAATTTTAATTATAAAATCAAAATATATCACATAATTATCTCACTAATTTTAGGCAGTAAGAGGAATTTAATAGCATATTTAGCTATTGTGTTTTTCTAATAATGTGGGACAGAGTGGTGTATGTATATAGATATTCTTTTATTAATATCAGAAAGAAATATTTTATTTGCTTGATATTAATTTGTATTCACTATGTTGCTAATTTTCTATATATTATATAATAGTAAATCTTTCTGAAAAATTTTGTGTCAATATACTCTTTACTATTTAAAATACATTCTACACTGGGATATATATATATATATATATATATATATATATATATATATATATATATATATATATATATATATATATATATATATATATATATATATATATATATATATATGATCACTAGATGGAGCTTTACCAATAGCTCCCAACAAGCTTTGTTTACATAAATGCTGAAAGAGATAGAATTCAAAATCTCTATCATTGTCACCCACCTTCAGACCAGCTGTTTTTGAGCTTATTGGCTCATGTCAGTGAAGGGTTGGGAGACTAAAAACTAGATCTAAATACCAACTCTAAAGTCAGCATTTATCAAACATGTTTCTATCAGTTATAATATACCTTTGAAGGTTTTTGCAATGCTAATATATTGCAGAAGCTTTACTATATGGTGAAACTGAACTAATTTCAGACCCATATAGCTATCTCATTTGTTAAGTTGGGTTTGAAGACCTTACATGTCTGAAAAATTTATGCTTTCAAACTGATAGAAACATATTTGATAAGTGCTGACTTTAGAGTTGGTATTTAGATCTAGTTTCTAGTCTCCCAACCCTTCACTGACATGAGCCAATAAGCTTGAAAACAACTGGTCTGGAGGTGGGTGACAATGATAGAGATTTTGAATTCTATCTCTTTTGGCATTTATGTAAACAAAGCTTGTTGGAGCTATTAGAAAAGCTCTATCTAGTTATTATTAAATGAAAGCTTAAGGCAAGTTATGAAATTTATAGCTTGTTTTGATTATCATATATATATATATATATATATATATATATATATATATCAATACATATATATATATATATATATATATATATATTCATTTATTTAATGTTTTATGGTTATATGATGTAAATAACAGAGTTTTGGGGTTAAACCATATTATTTTTGATTATTTCCTAACATTTCGATGAAATAGTATCCACCATTGAGAATGATAGATGATTTTCCACTGAAACATGCAGTGGTGAATACTATTCTGTTAAAATGTTGGAAAGTAATCAAAAATAACTCATTGTTTAACCAAAAATTACTTTATACATATATATTGCGACCTTCAGGTTTCGTATAAGGCTGAATGTCACATTTTTTTATGATATATTATTAAAAAAAATTAACAGTTTAATTTTTCAGTAAGTAAATTTTATTGTTAAATAATAATTAAGTGCATATGTAACTGATGAATCATTTCAGAATAAATATTATAAGATGGTAAAAACTTTAACATTGTTTATAAATGTAATTTTATAATGTTTAAACACCATAAATAATTTTTATAATTTTAGTTATTTATTTAGTCATAGAGTTGTTAGTGATTTAAAATATTAATAAGTTTAACTTTTAGAATAAAGCTAAACTAATCTTAACTTAATTGTCATATTTTTATTAATATAAAATATTATTGAAGAACTTTAAAATAAGTTTAAAGTAAGTCTTAGATATTTAACTAAATTGCCAAAAAAGTGTATTATTTAATTTTAATAGTATTGTATAATTTAATGTTAATTAGAAAATCCTAGGGTTTGGTTGATTTAAAAAGTGTATAATTTTAAACCAATAATTAGTTAATATATTAAAGTTAGCATTCTTAAAAAACATTTAATAATGGAATATGAGTATATATATTGAAAGCTAGTAATTATTTAAGAGCTCCCTGACTGAAATTTAACATTTTAAGTTTAATGTTTTATAATGTATTTCCTTTTAAAAAGATATAATGATGAAAAATATATTCTGAGATCTTATTATAAAAAACATATTTAAAGTAAATATTGTTAATATTTTATTAATATAATTGTATTTTATTAAATTAATGTAAATCTTCAATGTACTTAAAGGATGTATATTTTTTATTACCATAATAGATTTCATTAATAAATAACTTGTCAATTTGTTAAAAGATTATGCTATTATTAATTAATTATTTGTTTTGACTTTCTATCTAGATGATTGACACCAGAAAGTTTGGGAATTAAGTTAATTGCAGTTGTTTTTAGAATTTTTCAATAGATACAGAGAAATTTTAAGATTTTGTTAATTAGGTCAATTGGGAATGAATTTCAATTGTCAATCACATCAATAAATATCAATCATATGACTTATCTTATATAAGTTGGATGTGGTGAGACTCTATTTACACATACTATCCACTTTTCCTGTTTTCAATACATCTAATTTGTCTACAATTGTAATTTTTTAATTGATTTTATCTTAATAACTTAGTAATATGCATTGTTAAGTAAAATATTTGTCCAGGTTATTTTTACAATTAAAACTTCTTAATATTTTAAGTTTCAACAAGAATTGCATAATGGAAATTTTCAACAGCAAATATTTCAGGATTTGAATTATTTTTTAGAAATCTATTGCAATAACAAAGTTTAACCAAAGGTATTATTTGTACTTTGTAAAAACTTTGTTAACTTCATTTTATGCTATCTATATTTTGTTTTAGAAAACATAATTTCTAGAATTTATATAGAAATTTTCAAGATATTTGATAATAATATTAAAAATATTTTAATCTGCTTTTTAAAGAAATTTAAGCAATCATTATACTTAAAGTATACTAAATATTTTTATCAAATTTCAACTATGTTTTCTTTTGGTATAATTTGAGTTTTATATGATATAAAAATATAAAAACTATTTAACAAATTTGCAAGATCTTTTAAATAATAAAAGACTTTTTTATAAATGCTACATTTTAAAACTATATTTATTGGTATAAAATAATTGTATAATTGAAAGACTTTATTATGCATTTGTTAAATTTAATAAAACTTATGTGGTGAATGCCATAAAAATAGAATATCTACATATGTGAATAAAATTATATTTAAAATAAACAATAAAACACAGCTTTGATTTTATGAATATGAATCAGTGTATGGCTAATAAAAGTCTTAAATTTATTTAGTATGCCAGATTATTCTAAATGCATTATTTAAAGAAAAATATAAAATTCATTTATTAATTACTATTTTCAAGAAGTTAATTTCTTTTATTGACATGTATATTATTTATTGTTTGTTATGCCACAATTTTATATTTAGCTATATTTTGCTACATTTATTATTTTATCAGTTTTACACATCACTTATTGTAGGTTTAAGAGATAATATCTTTAGTATCTCTCTTATAGTTTATTATTTTGTCTCAGTGAATTTTATATTTGTTTTTGTGATATCAATTATATAATGTTTTAGTTAGGCAAGCTTCTTCTTATGATGGTTCATTCTCAGTTTTATTAGTAATAACTAGGTCATAACTCATTATTGCCATCATGTGTACATGCTTTTTTGAATTCATTCCGATATCTTATTTTGCCTTTTCATTCTTATCCCTTAGTTAGGTTGACTTAACTGGAATTTTATATTTTGGAGGTACTGCAGAATGCCACCCATACAACAGTACCCCATTTGTTTATCTGACTATTTTTGATTTATAGGTCTTGTAGTTGTGCCTAGCTAGCACTACAAGATGTTAAATCTAATAAAATGGTATATATCTTCTTCAGCATTCCTTCTCAAACAAGGATTAGTAAACTTATATTTTACTTATAGTATTGAATATTTTGTAAGATAGTGTATTAAATGTAAGAACTTACTGAAATTATCAAAGATTAAAAAAGATTTTTTAACCATTGGATATCATTATTATTATTTTTAAATTGTAATGAATAATTTTTCTTTATATTATTTTATTTTGAGAAATTATTTTATTAAATAATAATTTTGTAAGTCATAAGCATCAAGAGTACTTGATATTTGTCTATTTAATGTTATTAGTGTTAATAAATAGTATTTTTATTATTAATTTATGCTTATTTGCATTTATCATCATCTGCATCTTTTAAAATCTCTTAATATTTATCACACAATTATATTTGCTTATTTATCCATTGAGAGTACATAAATATAAAGAAATATGATACAAAGGTCACTTTATTTTATTTAAAATTGTATTATTGATGTTAACATAACATCAAAGGAGAAAATTATTTTATTTTATTAAAAATAATAAAACTATATTATTTAATTGGTATGGAATCACTTTAGTCAATTTTATTTATATTTAATCAAGTTGAAAGATCACTTTACTTTATTCATTATCAGTTAAGATAATAAGATTTTTTGATTTTTATTTTAGTAGAATATTAAGAGAAAAATTATTGGTGTGATATTTTGAGTAATCATAAAATCCCTTTTTTACTCTTTATATCATGGATGTCATTTTAGCATATTATCATTATTTCAATTTAAGATTTGCATGTTTAATGTTAATTGTAAATTATATAACTGTTTAATTTAATAATCTTGCTGCTAGTATAATATTAAGAGGATCACGTTCTTGCTAGGTTTTCAAAAAACAAAGTGAAAAAAAAGATTAGTGATTATAAGATTATTTATTATAAAGAACAGTGGGATTTGTTTATTTATAAGATTATTTGAAAAAGAACTTATATAATTTAAGTTCAAATTATTTTAAAAAAGAGCTATGTGGCAAAAATAAAAGAATACATGTGTTAATTTAATAAAAAAAAAGAATTTTACATTAAATCTTATCATTGTAGAAAAATAATCATGGTATTTATAAGATTTTTGTGGTATTTTGAGGATATTCTGATGAAAGAAGAATTGAAAGTAACCTAACCGTTTTGTTTCATATGTTAGATTTTTAAGAAAGAGTATTTCTTTTTGAAAAAAAAAACACCTTTTAAAGTGGTCACTTTTTTTCTTCTTTTGGCTATGAATTATTTAGTTATAAATTAAGGATAAGCTTCATTTTATTTTTATAAAAATGGCTTATTAATATTAAAGTCTTATATGAAACTTTGCCATTATACATATTTTTTGTTTCCATTCATATTGAAAAATGAACTTTTGGATTTAGAATCATTTATTTTTTTTGCTTTTTGATACTACACAGAATTCAACATTTCACTATAGATACATATCTATTGTTTAACAATTCAACTTTTCAATATATAAACTAAGAAAGTAGTAATATTTATCTATACTTTTTGCAATACTATATTGACTAATCTAAAAGTGCTTAAAAATTAGAAGAGCACTTTGAACTAATGAAGTGCAATATGTATATATTTTTTATTAAAAATATTGATAACATATTATATTTAAGTATTAACATATTTATTACAGAATAAATTTATAATACATAGGCAAAATATGATGAGATTACAACAATTATGGTACAGGTAATACAATAAGTTGCTTAACTCCAATGAAGAATTATTAATATTTGAAAAGTGTCATAGTCTAATACTGCATGACCATGATGGCTAAACTAAAAAACGTCCAGCTATTTATTTTCAAAAATGAAATCTGATAAAGATTGCTAATGAAAATAAAAGTTAAAGCTATAAGAGTGCATAATTGAGGTAGATTGTAGATTGCCAAATTTTAGTCATGATGTTTCTGAGTAAAAATTTGAGAGTGCATAACTATGAGTTGTTGTTTTTTTAAGTACATTTTATTTCTTATTGAAATATTATGGAGTGATATACAAGCCATATGTTTTATAATCTGCATATGTTATTTAAAAAATAAAAATTTATATACAATAAAAATACATACAATAATAACCTGAGGATTTATTCTTGGATTGATGCTCCTATCAACTATATCATTTTGTTTACAAATGTTATTAATTTGGATTCCATTAATGATATATAGATTGAAAGTAAAATACAAATGGTGTTGTGTTTGAATTTAAGTTTAAAAAATACTTTTGTGAGAAAGACTCCAATATTTTTTTAAATGACAGTTTTTGGGTCATCTTATTTTATGTAAAATTAGTCAAACTTGTTAGTGGAGGAGTTTATTTACTATTTAAAAGTATAACAAGCTGTTGAATTTTCCTGTATCTTTTTTTATATGATTTTTAGATGTAATTTTGTCATTCATAAATATCATTAATTTGAGGGGAATGATAATTAATACAGATACATTAGGTAAGTATTGCTTTATTTTTTAATTTGTAGGTGTGAGAATAAGTGTTGAAATAAATAACGCTTTAAATTTTATCATATTTGTCAAAGTCGAAAAGTTTTTAAAGGCATACTTTTTATTGATGAGTAAAGAAAAAAATGTGTTTTTTAAAAGTGTCTGTGAATAATCAAAGAATGTACCAATCGATTATATGCATTCAATATTATAAATTAGCTTTAAACATGCTTTTTTCCCTTAAATTACATTTTTAAATTTTGTCTTTGACTAATATTGGTATTTATGTCATCAATATATATATATATATATATATATATATTAATTACAGAACTTTAATTTACTTAGGATTTCAGTCCTGATGCCCATAAATAGGATAAAAAAAGATCATCACAGGGGTGAATTAATTGTGAACTACTACTCCAATGGAAAATGGAATAGTTTGTTTTGTAAGCACTAATGTTAAATCATAGAAACCTTTCACTTTGTTAACACTTCTGGAGGGGGGGGGATCTCTTATATGTCAATATTTTTTTACCATATTATATTTTATTTCTCATTACCACAAAAAATGTAGATTAATTTATATTTTCTGAAAGATATCTGAACTTTATTTTTTGGTATTTGCAATTCTACTTATTTGTTTACTATCATCTTATAATAAAAGGAGTATTGGATGAAGTAGGAATACTCTAGTCTATTGAACTATTCACTAATTGAATATTCATTAATAGGACAATGAGAAGTTGCATGATTATATTCTTAGCAATGCAAATAAGAACTGACAACTTTTCAATTATAACAATTCAACAGCTAACTGTGATATACCAACAAAGACTTTATGCTAATTTCAAGTGGAAATAGAAATTATTTATTTGGTTGTTTGTTTTTCATATGTAATTATGGAATGATTTATTTTTGATACTGTTGCAATGATTTAAATACTCATAAGGAATATTGATAAATAAAAGCTTTGTAAATTTGTGTACTATTTACCCAAATATGACAGGATTAATCTCATAATAAATTTTAGTACCATTCAGTATTTGAATCTTATTTTATGATTTTAATTGGTTTTCTGTTGCCATACCTTTAATCATAAAAGCCTCTGGATAGTAATAGGTATACAAAATTAACAGGATATAAAATGTTAACCTTGTTACAGGATCTATAATGTTAACCTTGTTAAGGCATTTAAGTAACCAATGTATGGCATTTTACAAATAATTTTTTTTTTACAAATGCATCGTGTGAATGAATTACTAAAAAAATTAAGGTGTGAAGCATTCTGGTAAAATTGCATGTCCCTAATTAATTTCAATAAACTATCTTTCACAGCTACATGACAATAAAACATATTAAATAGTATTAATCAATCTAATTGTCAAATTGAAAACAATTCTTCCAATAAAATAACTAACTAATCAAGTGCTTAAATCCATATAGGAGTGCTTATCCTGAAAAATCATTGATATGCCAGTTGATACTTATACTTAGCTCATTAAATACCATACAATGAATACTATGAATTATGATTACCATGTCATTATGAAAATTATACACACCTTCATAGATTGTAAAACAATACAACAGTTGAAGTAGTGTATGAAGTTTCATTATAATAAAAGTGCCTCTTCTTCCCTTTAAATATTATCATTATCATATACAAGATTGTCATCTATATTAATAGGATTATAATATCATTTATTATACTTATATGTAAATATGAGTTTATCAAAATATCTAATCTTTGTAGTTTTATTTCACCAATTGTTTTTAAGGCTTTTTTCTGACTGTTTTTTATCTGAATTTCTATAAATTTTTATATATTTTTTGAAATTCTGCAGACATTTTTTAGTTTTGGCAAACCAGAAATGCCACAATTCTTTAGTAATACAATCACTGGTAGAGAATCAATGGAACTTTTTTTGTCAAACTGGATTAGGCTAACTTATATTTACAATGTATTTTTTTAAAAAATCCATTCTTCATAAATTTCACAAAATTAAAAATCCAAATTAACAATTCTGATGTTTAGTAGCTGTTGAATTTTAACAAAGAAAGTAATTTCTTCTACAAATAATTTTTAAGCTATAAATTTTACATTATGGTGAAATGGTATATTCAGAATGGAAAATTCCAAGATAAGAAAGAAAGAAACCTGGTTTGATTTGCATTAAATGAATAAAACTGTTAAATGTTCAACTTTTCACTAAAGTCCTCAAATATCACATAGACCCACTTTAAAATTATTTTATCCTCATTTATGCTAAACTATGATCTGACTAATATCCACAAGTGTTTAAGCAATAAAACTTTTTTGTATTCACACTCCTAACTATAACATAATTCATAAGATGTTATTGTTATGAAACTGAAAGCGTCTAAATTAATCATTGTTTGCCTAAACAGAGTATTTAGTAATAGTTAATCTACAATGCTGTATAAAAAAAGATCATTTGGGTACAAAGAGTCAATAACTTTATTTTATGTAACTTGAAGCCACAATTTAATATTCCTAATGTACTATTAAAATGGCCAAGAAAAAAGAGATTGTGATATAATAATTTTCTCTGAATTTTGAAATCTAATATTGAAATTTAAATATTTATTTATCTTTAGAATATATTAAACTTACAAAGGATATGTTTCAAAATTGGCAATATTAATCAAATTTATATATAAAAAAACAAATCTGTACAGTAGACCATATTTACAATTAAATTAACAGTTGGAAAAAATACTGAAAGACATGTAAAAATGATTGCATGTATTTTCAAATTTATTCCTTATGCTAAAGACATGTAAAAATGATTGCATGTATTTTCAACATGGATTATTGAAACAGTGGTGATAGATTCTAGGAGTCACAGTATTTATTCAGAATTACAATGTATTGCCATGAGTTATTTATAAAATAAAGCCAGTACAATTTTGTGCCATCATCTGTAAGTATTAATTAAACTATTGTTAGAGAAATGAGCAAGCTTGAAAAAAAATAATATAGTAGAGGATTTATAAAATGACAAAAATGCTATCATGTTATATTCAATGTTATATCATGAGATTATTAAGACACTCTTGTTTCTTAAATTTGTAACTAATGATAACAAAGTTACATTAATAAATTATTTAATATATACAAAAATTATATTTTTGTTTTGTATAAAGTACAATTCCTTATGAATTTTTTCACTATTACTACACATTAGTCACTATTACTACACATAACTGTTGCATTTGTGGGGTATAAGTACATGACTATTTGCACACAACTAGCTATCCTACCATTATAGTTTACATAAAATTCAAATGCATTTTGGAAATTCAATTTTCAAATCTTTCAATATTGAGAATGTGTAATTTAAACTAGCTCATATTCTTCAAAATGCGACAAATTTTGAGTGATTATGCCCATCCTAGAGAGGATTAGAAATAATTACTATTCCATATTCCACTAAAGATAGCAGATATTATAATAGCAATGTTCAGATTATTGAAAATCTAACTAAGAAATTATTTTAAAAATTTTCTCACTGTTTATTTGTTTAGTATCTGTTTCATTCTTGTGTTATTTTTTCTGAGTAGGGCTTCTTTTTTTTTTTCATGTTAGGATCATTTTATTTTGTGCTACATATTACAACAACATTAAGAGTAATCTGCTTGCAACAATCTACTAAATATCATTATACACATGTAATAGTAATTTTATTAGCATTATTTTTTAATTGTTACTAGAAATTCTTTTGATGATTCCAAACAGTGTTTTTGGTTATTTTTTCACTTGTCTTTTGTGAAATTAAGTTTATAGTTTAAATCTGTCAACAGCAATGCTGCTATTGTTTATTATTGGAAAATTAGAAAGTTCATGAATTGTTCAATTTGACAAAACCTTTTAAATAACTGTTAGTACTTCCATAGTTCTTGTGGATATTGTAGTATGAAAGCTTTGAATCCAATGATCTTGGCTGAAATTTTATAACTTAATTAGGAATTGGCCTATAAACATTTGCCAACAATGAATAACTTGCTGAATAAATTATTATTAATATCCTTTATTTAGTAATATATATATATAAATTATTTTAAGTTTAACAATTCCATAAATAATAAGTCTATTAACAATATTGCGGAGATTATATAAAAATTATTTATGAAATAATAAACTTCCAACACACAAGACATGAAAATAATAAATAAATCAAGGTTTAGAGAATCATTTTAATAATCATTCAAACAACAACCTTTCTTATGCCAATGCTAATTCATCAAATAGCAAAAATGGATCACTTTGATTTTATCTCCTTGTTTTTACATGGGAAATAAATGAGTCATTAATACTCAAATGAAAAGAATATTATATTAGAAGCCATCATGTTAAAGTTTCCATCAAATAAACAGTTTCAGATAATAATACATCTATAAAATTCATTAATTTTATAACTCTATAAATAAAAGAATAATTATTAAATATGAATTTTGAAAATGGATAATATTTACAACTGATTTGTGCATTAAAGGTATATTTCTTCAATAATATTATTACATATACTCAGTTCTACATTTTTAATAAACATTCTTATGTATGAGTTGATAAAAGTTGAATTTATATTTAAATTTTATCTTAAGCTACCTTATTTGATTGAGACATAGGAAATATTCCCACTAATATAATGTTTCACCCTACAGATGAAATAAAAATGGTCCATTTTTTTGCCTGATATCTGAGAAAGGTGTTCTAGGCAATTTTATTAAAATGACAGTAGAATGCCTCGCTTTAAAATATTTATGGATCCCAACTTAATCTATAGAAGTATCTAGCGATAATATGCTTTTTTATAATGTCTTAATTCAGTTGTTTAAAAAAATAAAATATTTAATAGATTTTGAAATAATGTAAACAAAATAACCAAGTAGAGGTCAAAATTGTTTAGATACTTTATCATATTACTCTTACACAAGATGAGAAAGTTTCATTATCATTTCATCCATTATTGACTCATGACAGGATAAATGTGTTTGAAAGTTTAAACCAGTTTATTCGATATCTAACCTCTCCTCTCCATGACCCATCAGAAAATTTTTTTTATTTCATCATCTACCTCATATGTGATCTTTTTCTAAGATTTTTTACAACCTCTTGGAATTCAATTTGGAGAACTATTATAAACTCTTCAAATAATATGTCCAGCCCAAATGTATTTCAGTTTTATAATTCTTTAAATGATATCAATGTTACCTGTTTGTTTTCTTACCCATGTTTTTATTTTCAATTTCTTCTTGTTATTCCTAACCTACATCTTTTCATATTTCATTAAGTATTCTGAAACTTTTGTATTTCTATTAAATATCCAAGTCTCAAATTTATAAGTACTAATTGATAAAAAAAATCTATTAAAAAACTTTTTTCAAATACATTGGCATATTTTGTGTTTGCCCGACGGTTTGTGATGATGGCATTTTGGTTGTATTCCTATGTTTCAATAAACCATCATCTAAGATTAAATATTGGTGACATTGGAAGAAGGGCTAAATTGATTAGAGAGCTATTTTAAAATTTAATATTCAAGAATTTAAAAGACTAGGTTCCATTCCCATGCTAGTGCTGTCACTGACCATACCAACTATACCTGAAGAACTGTGAAAAATAATACCAGTTGAAATGTTGTGTATATATAACCTGTGACCTATTTATTACTAACAGTTGAATGTAATTGAAAAATGTCAATAAAGTTTAATTTTTTCTAAAGACATTCAATAAATACAACATGTGTATATATATATATATATATACAATTGGCATATTTTGCTTTAATATTAAGTTATTTCTACCATAAAGATTCTATCCAAGGTTAAATCTATGATGAATTTCATCCTTTGTGTTTCCAATTTGATTAAAATTCAGATCAAAATATTTGAAGTTACCTTCTTTTAATTTATGTTCATCAATCTTTATTTCCTTATTCTGAGAAAATCTATTAAACATTACTCCAGTCTTTTAGCATTTATCTTTAGTCCTATTTTCTTACTTTCATTTGATAACTTTTGAACATTTTCTGAAGCTCTGAAACATTGTTTTCAAAAACAATCATATCATCATATAAATGTAGATGACTTAAATAATTTCTATTTTCTTTTACTCTCTTAGTTTCTTATTTCAATACACAAAATAATTTTTATAAAACTGTAGTCAAAGTTTTGGAGACATAGAATACCCTTGTCACAAACCCTTTTCCATTTTAATCATTTTAGGGTCATCATATAATATAATCATTGCTGTTGCATTTTAATAAATACTCTTCAGAATATGATAATGTATCAGGTCTAAATCTTGCTGATTTAGTTTTAATTGTTGCATGCTTATAAAATTAAATGTTTTTTTGTTATAATCTACAAATCCAAGGAGTAATGGAAACTCATATTTATTGATACTTTATATAACTTCTCTCAACATTAAGATGTAATTCACTATACTAAAATCACTTTTCAATGCAGCTTTTTCATTGGTTGATTATATATTAAAATTTATTGCAAATAAGCTATGGTATGTTTATTCTATCTTATGGATTAGTAATTATTCTATTGCAGTAAATACATATAACAGTTTAAGGACATGCTATGAAATATATGTAACAAAGGTAGATGTCACAACTCTCAACTAGTGCAAGAATGTTTTCAGACCATTGTTTTTATTATAGATGTATTTTAGAAATAACTTTTACTCATTAGATGAACTACAAGGTTAAATCATCTTAAGTTGATACTCCAATATAAGTTCTGATTTCTTCTATTTCCTGAATACTTTTAAGTCAACCAACTATAGTACATATATTAATAAAATAGTTGAATATGCCAAACTATTTTATCCATAAACAATATGAATATCTGTAACATAAATTAATTTTAACTGTATACTACATTTTAAACAAAAAATATGCAATTCTTTGCCAAAAGTTTATTTTTAAAACAAAAACAACAGAAGAAATATGGTGACAACTTCCAGTATGAAGATAATATTATGAAGACTAATCATAGAATAAACATAAGAAAGGAAGAACACATTTTGGCAGTTTGAGAAAATTCTAATTTATCACCACTTATTCATTAAATTAACCAACCATGATATTAATTTTAATAAAACACATATTTTGGCAAAAATTGAACAATATGACCAGAGATTGCTAAGGAAAGCTATAGAGATTTTTAAAAGGCCCAAGAGCATAAGTGAAAAGCATGAACTAAAGAAAATTAACAATATTTGGAAAAAGCTATTGGAGGATAAACTATTTTTTAAAACCTCTCAACCAATAGAATTTTAGACTGAGGAGAAAATAAAAAAAAATAATAATAATACCGATTTTAAATCTCACCACGCACATTTTTATGATTTAAGAAAGAAGAAGTTCGGAGAAAAGTATTTGTTATTATACTGAAATGAGAGCTATTTAGCTATTATATTTTTATTAAATGGAAGCTCCCAGAAATAATACTAGATAGATAGATAGATAGATAGATAGATAGATAGATAGATAGATAGATAGATAGATAGATAGATAGATAGATAGATAGATAGATAGATAGATAGATAGATAGATAGATAGATAGATAGATAGATAGATAGATAGATAGATAGATAGATAGATAGATAGATAGATAGATAGATAGATAGATAGATAGATAGATAGATAGATAGATAGATAGATAGATAGATAGATAGATAGATAGATAGATAGATAGATAGATAGATAGATAGATAGATAGATAGATAGATAGATAGATAGATAGATAGATAGATAGATAGATAGATAGATAGATAGATAGATAGATAGATAGATAGATAGATAGATAGATAGATAGATAGATAGATAGATAGATAGATAGATAGATAGATAGATAGATAGATAGATAGATAGATAGATAGATAGATAGATAGATAGATAGATAGATAGATAGATAGATAGATAGATAGATAGATAGATAGATAGATAGATAGATAGATAGATAGATAGATAGATAGATAGATAGATAGATAGATAGATAGATAGATAGATAGATAGATAGATAGATAGATAGATAGATAGATAGATAGAGGCTTTAGGTATTTTCTCTTGTAGCATTTATCATAAAAAATAAAATAAATAAGCTTGTTTAGAGCTATTAGCAGGCTCTTTATATATATGATCACTAAATGGAGATTTACCAATAGCTCCTAACAAGCTTTGTTTACATAAATTCTATCTCTTTCAGCGTTTATGTAAACAAAGCTTGTTAGCAATTATTGGTAAAGCTCCATCTAGTGATCAGTAAATGCAAGATTAAAGTCAAGTTATGAAATTTATAACTTGTTTTGATTATCATATATATACGGGTGTGTGTGTATAGTTAAAGAGTAATTTTAATACAGACTCCTATAAAATTGTATTTATCTGTAAGTTGTATAAAAATATTTTATTTGCAATTCTATATGACAACCAAAATAAAAACATTAGTATTTTTATGCTAAAAGTTAATTATCAAAAACAAAAAAATAGCAAAAACTTGGGAGTAAAATGGCAATGGTTTTAATATTTATGCATCAATGCATCCACACTTTCTAATGAAAATATATTTGTTCATAATTATTTATGACTACTAAAATAAAACATTGTTGATTTTGCTAAAATTTTACTTAAGAAAAAAAAATTTGAAAAAATGAAATTTTTAATGTCCTCTCATGATTGATGCAGCTACATGATCTAATCTAATATCACCAATTCTATGTTAAAAGTTTATTTTAAAAAAAGAATATAAAAAGATGAAGGTTTTGCTACCAATACAAAGTTGCATAACTATATTTTTATATAAAATCAAAATACAGTTTATTTTAAGAAAAAATGAATTTTTAAAAATCATGACAAATTATTTGTTACTTATTTTCAGCTCTGTACAAAATATAAAATCAAAAAGATGTAATTTTAATTCCAAATGTTTATCTCCAAAATGTAGACAGAAAAAGAATAATGAAATAGTCATTTTTATATTACACCAATTTTTAATAAAGCTTACAAATATTTTTTTTTCTTATTAATATTTTACTACTAAAGAAAATATAAGTAGTTAATGGATTCTATGTATAATTGTTTTTCTTAATAATTTTTTTGCAAGTAATAGGTATGTTTATTAATAATGTAAGCAAGATTTTAAGAAATTTTCTTTTATCACTATTTTCACATCATCTAAACATATTGCAACTTTTATTATAGTGCAGCATTCAAGTTTTGTCACTTATCAATGCACCATTTTTCCATAACCTATTAAATATAATTAATGAATTTAATACATTTATTTTATTTATATTAAATTATTTTCTTAAAAAAATTGTTAATAAATTAGAGTGAAAATAAGCTAAGACATTATATTTTATTTTTAAACACATTCCGTTTTATCACTACAATTAGAAATTTATATTTAAATGAATTGTACATTTCAAAATGTTTTGAAATCTAAAGTGATTTGTAAATGAAAACTTATATATATATATATTGTAATGGAATGTATATGAGGCAGCCCACGATTGGGCAAGCCAAATGTAATGGAATGTGCTTGCTGCATTCCATTTAAATTGAAGAAAGACAAAATTATCCCGGTTATATATAAATAAATTGTAAATTCAATTAATTTATAATGACTCTAGCATTAAAAGAAAAATAAGAATAATATATTACCGCTCTTTCAAATAAATTACAAAGACATTATTTATAAAACAAATAGTACATCCTTTATTTTATGTTATAGTTCAACTTTAAATAATATTGATGTTTTAAATATAAATATAAAAAATAACTATGTGTATATACTTGTAATAAGTATATATAGATTAAATATATAAAGACATATTTCTGCCTAATAATTATAATATAAATATAATAGTTCATATACAATATCAACTTATAAATTACATTTTAAGATTTTAAATTATTTAAATATTTATCCTAACATCTGTTATATGTCTAAGATTATTATAAAACAAGATGATTAAATTGACTACTTATAAAACGTTGTATTTTATAATGAAAAATAAAAGTAAATAAAAAAAAATATATCAATCTCAAAAATATATTTATATATTATTCATATATATATAAAATTATTAAATACCTTTTAAAGTTCATTTAGATAATTTTCCTTTCAAAAGTTAATTTATTCCATGAGTTCTTTTATCCGTTTACTTTTATTATTAGAATGCATTCTATCGAAAGGCGAAAAAATTATTATATTAAAGAAAATTGTTAATCCTTAGATATATGCATATTTTATCCGTTTTAAAATTTCCTTTTTTTAAAAAAAAAAAAATAAATAAACAAATTAAAATGTTAAATCCAGCATGTCAATTCCAATTACTTCCAGATTATGATTAAATTGACGATTATACATTTAAGATAGCTATATCAAGTTTCAACTCCAGACGCGACGAAATTTATACATTGAATTTTTTTATTTAGTTGTTCCATTGAAAATTGCTTTGGAATAAATGAAAGCGATGATGCAGCCTCCTGGCTGCGATTCTTGATTAACCTGCCATAATTTATGTATTTACCATAAGATATATATATTATTTCAGTATTTTGAAGAATAGTAAATTTTATAGAAATAAAGTACAATAAAATCTTTATTTTTCAGTTGTTTGTTCTATATCTATTCCAATAATAATATATATAATAATAATGGCTTCCTTATTGTTGTTACTGTTGTTCCATGCGCCAGCAGATGCTATTTTAAAACTCATGTTATATATGTTCTCTTTTTAAAACAATTAACATTAAAATAAAAATAAAATATCAAGTATATATATAAAAAATATTAAATTGAAAATTTGACATCTTTAAAAATATACATAAATAATTATTTATTGCATTTAATAATCATTATAAATAAAATAATTTTTTTATAATCTATAATTTATATGTCCTTATTTATTTCAATAATTAAATGTTTATAATGATGTACTATCAATATATATAAATAAAATAATAACTTCAAATAATAACTATATTTAATAAACATAAAAGAAAAATTTAAATATTTCATATGTAAACTTCAACTTAAAGAGATTTTTTTTTTTTAATAACAAATAACAAATTTTTAAAATATAAATATCGACTTATCGATATTTACAATACCCTCTAATCCACCGAAAAAAAAAAATCTTTGCAAATAACTAATTAATTAATTAATCATAATGTATGGGCCGAAGACTTCTAGCATTATAGGTTCCCTTTGAACCATCATGCATATGAACCACATAAGCATTTGTTCCAACTTTTTTATCGATCCGATATGGTCCTTCATAAATAATAAAAAATTTCTTAAATTTGTGGTCTTTCTAAGGACTACCATGGTTTAAAGAATATTATTTTTCATATTAATAACCATATTCATTTATTTATATCTATCTCTCAGATCATCTAGATATTTATCCAAGTTTTCTTAAAAAAAAAATAATAATAATAATCAAAAGTGCCTTTTTAATTCTTCTTGTAAAGAATTTCCAGTATGTTGAACTTTGTGAAAAAGTTTGCTTTAATTTACAAGATTTTCATGTAGCATTTTGGTATAATTCAATTGCTTTTGAATAATTTTGAGATAAGTACCTAAAGATTTTGCTATGAACTCCTTAGATTCTGCATCTATATCCTTTACATAAATAGTAACTTGATCATAAGCACTAACATAATTCTTAACTTTATCACTAACAGTTGCTATTTTATCAGATAATCTAACTTTTCCTTTGACTATCTTTATAAACATCATCAACTTGAGTAAGTCTTTATTTTACTTCACTTGTTCTACGTTCAATTAAAAATAATTCTCTAGACAATTTTGAATGGTATTCATTCAAATTTTCCAAATAATCCTTTAAAAATTGCAAATCAGATTGATGTAATACAATTTCAGCATTAAAAAATTTCTGAAAATCATTTTGAAAATCATTCTATTCTATATTAAGTCTTTTCAGTTTAACTTTAGGTTTATTTAAATCTCTTTCCTTATCAATATTCTCTCTAAGAAAACCAATATTATTTATCATTCCTTCTATAACTTTAAGTCTAACTTTGGCTTTTCCAATATCTTTTATAAAATCTATACTTCCTTTAAGATAATTTATTTTAAACTTCTCTCTACTCATCTCTTTGAATTTTACTTTAATTTTCTTCATATTTTTATTGGGATAAATTATCTCTTTAAGAAAATCTATTTTAATTTTCTCCTTACTTCTGAATTTAAGTTTTATTTTGGCTTTGCCTAAATCTCTATTTGGATCAATTTCTACTTTCATAAAATTTACATTACATATTTTATTGTTAATTCTTGTAAAGAATATTTCTTTGTAAATATTAATTTTTGTATAAACGTTTCCACAATTAATGGTACATTTTTGAACTAGATTTTGCATTTTATCTTTAAATTTATTACTGGTATTATCCGTAATCTTTAGTAATTCATTGTCTAATAACTTTAGATATTTTTCACTTAAAGAATTTAATTTTATTTCTACAGATTCATCAATTCTTTTATCCTCACTATAGTATTCATCAAAAATTTTAGGTTTCTTTATAGTCTTTCTTTCAACTACTTCTAATCTGGCTATAATTCCTTGATTTTCTTCCTTCATTTCATTATTTATTTCTTCAATTTTTGCTTTTAAAGAATTAGCTTCAACCATTGTCTCTTCTCTATATTTTTCTATCTTTTCATCAAATTTTATTTCTACTCTTCTAACACTATTATCTACCAGAGCTTTTAATTCATTAGAGTTTATTTTCATCTCAGCTCTAAGATCATCATATTTAGATTCTAGCTTTTGAGAAAGTTCATCAGAATTTGTTTTTAAATTGATTTTCATCTCAACTTTAAGTTCATCATATTTAGACTCTAGTCTATCATATTTGGTATTTAACTCAGCTCTAAAATTTTCCATAAATTCTCTTAAATCAAAATCACCACTAACTGACATTTCACTACTGTTATCCATTATTACTAGAACTATAATATTATATACTCAAAAAAAAAAAAAAATCCAAGATATATATATATTTATTTCTATATAGTAATTATCACAGATCAAGGGCTCACCATCTCCAATCATTATTCCAACAAGCAATTATTTAACTAAAAAATACAAGCCTTTTTAATCTTATAATACATAATAGCTATCTGACAATCTAAATCTTACTTATTTGAACTCATGTTTAAAAGTCATTTATAATGAAAAAAAAAAAAAATGAAACATTAATATGTTTGTTTTCAAACCCTAATTGATAATCAATGTAATAGATTATTTGTTATAACAATAATTAATTAATCAAACCTTTAAGTTTAATGTTATATATTTATGTTATATACTTATCTATTCATCCAAAGATCTGATAGATACTGACTATCAAAAGATTGATTAGTACTTCACAACCTTGATGTAGATAAAAGAATTCAATCATTATTCCCAAAGCATACAATGTTTCATGAACACTTAGATGATTATCACATTTCATTCTATCCAATTTACTACAACCCATAATAATTTTCTGAAAACACTATTACACTACCCTGCTTATATTTAAGTCTTAGGGGCTATTATTTATAAAATATTTCCTTGCTCATCTTTAGGAGACTTAGAGGCAAATATTATACATACATCAAAATAATTATACCTTACTCTCTCTGGAGTTTTAAAGATAAAATCATGGCAGGACCACTGTTAACTGCTTCATGATAAATAATAATAATAATAAACATCAAAATTTGGGTTGGAGCAATGAATGAGATCAATCAATACAAGTGACATGAATGCACTACATCCCTAAGACAATGACAAAAAATTCCCCATCCAACATCAATACTTACAATAGAACCAACCAAACTCCAACAATCAAATATCCAATCCAACCTTAAAAATTATAGATTTTCTACAACATAAACTTTCCAAATATGGACAAAATTATTATGCTATAATTTAACACCATCAATATAATTTTTAAATTGAAATTAAACTGCTTCATGACTATATTTATCTTTCATCATTAAAAAAAAATACAATAACAGTAACCATCACCATCTAAACATAAGGCCAAAATATTTTCATTTATATATAAAAAATTAAACACACAAAAATGCTTCTCTTTCTTTAAACTACATATCTCACATAAATATATATATACTACACATCTCTCAGGTATGTGGGATATTTCAAGCCCTAATTAGCTTATTTCGAGCTCTAGTTGTTGCGCCAAATGTAATGGAACGTATATGAGGCAGCCCACGATTGGGCAAGCCAAATGTAATGGAACGTGCTTGCTGCATTCCATTTAAATTGAAGAAAGACAAAATTATCCTGGTTATATATAAATAAATTGTAAATTCAATTAATTTATAATGACTCTAGCATTAAAAGAAAAATAAGAATAATATATTACCGCTCTTTCAAATAAATTACAAAGACATTATTTATAAAACAAATAGTACATCCTTTATTTTATGTTATAGTTCAACTTTAAATAATATTGATGTTTTAAATATAAATATAAAAAATAACTATGTGTATATACTTGTAATAAGTATTGAAGCAGTCGGATCTGAGTTCGATCCTAGCTTCATGTTATTTACCCTAATACTAACCTTAAATTTCCGATGCAATGGGGCTTTATACGTTCAATCCACGCTAATTTCCATAATGAATAACTTGTTTCAAATACGTAGTAAAATTAATTAGTTTAGTTTAAATTGGATCAATTCTCTAAATAAATTCATGATAAAATATTCATGAATTTATATATATTAAATTGCGTGGATTGTGCGTATATATATTTGTAAATATTAAATGTATATAATTGTTCGAAAGTTTCATTGCGTCGGGAATACTTGTTTTTTTTTACTTTTAAATAATTTGTAAAGTTTTGCGATTAAAAGCTACATTCCTTCCAAAGGCTTTCAAATTCTCAAAAACAACAGTAAAGTTTTATTAATAAAAAAAAGATAAGAATTCAATTTTTAATTAAAATCATTTCAGACTTTAAGAATTCATTTTCTAATTAGGAAAGGAATTCAAAAATTAGTTTGAAAGCCTTATCGAAGGAATGTTTCTGAAAACAACTAATTATAAAAAAAAAACGAGATTGATAACAAAATGAGCGCTAGCCGGAGGCATCAGTGAACAGTAGATATATAGCCCTGAAAAGTAAAGAAAAAGACTAGTTTTGATTGTAGAGTAGTGCAGTGAACTCTGTGTGTATAAAAATTGTATTTCATCATGATAGAGGGCTAGAACATCAGGGATCTGGCTACGGTTCCTAAAGTCCCGAGGAATCTTCACTGGAGCTGCTGAACCGTTTTCCGGATCGATCATTCTGCTAAAATAATGAAAGCTACTAAAATACTACTCCAGTAGTTAACCAATGATGCCTACGTTTCAACAACTTGGAGGAGTAACTTAAGGACAAGCACGGAATGGTAATATGAACGTTAAACTTTCTGGCCAGTTCGAACTTTATTTTATACTCCTTCTTTTTAAGAGCTCTTTTATTCTTTAATGTAAATCTTTGTAACACCTTTTAGTTATAAAATGCTACTGTAAATCTATAGCGTAATTCTTTAGATCTCTAGTCTTTAAACTTTTTCTTTTCTTACCTGGCGGTTCGTTTAATATATATATGTTAGTGTGCTTTATTAATGTCGTATTTAAAAATTATATGCCAATAATCTTTCGACTCGATGAGCCCTTTGATTCCATTTGCCTCACGCAAATAATATAACATTAATTTCAAATAGTAATTCTCGCCCATTAGAGCTAAATTTATAAGTTCTATTAGTCATCGAGTCAAAGGAAAATATTACATGTTTACTATTTTTTTTCTTACCTTTAGCTATTAATAAATTATTAGCTCAATGTTTCACCTATGTCCCCAGCTCCTATCTACGTTATAAGTATATATATATATGTATTCAAATAATGTTAAATGATTTTCTTGTTCCACTAATATTTATTTATGCAAATATAATCTTAAAGGTCTTTATTGCAAAAAGGGTCGATAAAGGGTTAAATGTATTTTAATTCCGCTTTTGTTATTTTATATCAATATTCAGGAAGGGCACGATATTAGGACATAATTAATATAGTTTATAAATGTTTTAAAATAGTTCGATAAAAGTTCGTTTGACTTTGATTAATTGGTCAAGTCATCACGTAGAGCATTTTACATGGGTTTGATTTTTCAACGATGACTATCAAGTCATCATCATCAAATGTTGCTGACGTAGGGCCATCTTCCGCTCCGTTAGGCTGGTCGGTGATCATATTCTCTTATTTAAATTTCTCGAGGAAGAAAGTACTTCCTTTCCGATTCATTAGTCAAAGGGCGTAAGACTTGCCAAATGCAAGCCGCCATAGGACTTCGATCATCGACTAGCGATCATCTTTCAATTTTACTCTCTGCCTTGTAATTCGTCAGTACCATTGCATCTTTGTTCCGGTAAAACCCGCTCCGTGCTCGTAATTCGTGATGAAGTGATTTAAATTAAAGTCGAACCAATTCTCAAATATATTTAGTTTAAATCAGTTTTCAAATCAAGATTAAAGTTATGCCTTAAAATACGTTTTGCTCTTCATGAATAGATTCCCGAATGTGAAAATAAATCTCACATTCCACCGTAATAAAATTAGAACAATCATTTCCGTTCTTAATGAATACCTTTATCTGCCTTTATATTTCTCGTTGGGGGCATAGACATAGAATCCCATGTTGTGTAATACTTGTTGGCATATGATAAGGACCGCCACTCTTATTATATTTATAAATTATTTTAAAGACTAGAGGTAACTAATGCAATCTATATTTTATTGAACAAAACAAATTATTATTATTATTAAATATTTCTAACATACTTGGTTTCTTAGTTCATCATTCTTTTTATAATTATTTAAATGTTCATACCCGCTATCTGTGTTGGCAACCCGAACATACATATGATTTGATTTAAAAGTATTCAAAGTAATTAATTATTAGATATTCGTGTCAGTGCAAGGGTCTCTAGTCCTCACCAACCGTTGAACTAGTTCTTGGCGCATAGCACTGTGCCGTCGATTTCTGCTATCTGAGCTGTTGAGTTGGGTTTGAATTCAGTTTTGGTTCAGCTGAGTTTGAATCCGATTTGACTTGCGGTGGTGGTGGGTTTCGACCGGTACATGGTTATGTTTTTGGCTGCCCAATCGTTGTGGCTCGACTTAATAAACCCCACACATGCCCTGTAGATAGAAATTATGGTTTTAGTACTCAGATCTCAATAAATTAAATGTTTAAAGTGATATTTTTGTAGAATGTTATATATATTTGAAAAAGTTATGCGATTTATAATGCATAACTGGAATGATTTAATAAATTAAAATATCACTTTCTAATTCTCTTCCTTATAATTAAATGTATTCAAGATTTTTTTTTAAATGCAAAAAAAACTGTTAGAATAATTATTTAAGTATATGTGTAATTAGTTATACGTGTACTATATATCCATATATATATTATACGTTTGTTTATACGCGTTCATGACAGTAAGAAAATTATCGTTAGCGAAGTAGCAAGAGCCATAGATCAAAGCATAGGGGTAAAATAAATGAAATATTCTGTCTGTGTCAAAATTAATTTTGTTCATCTCAGTTGTTATAATATAAAAATATCCAATATGATATCATAAAAGTCTTAATTTCAAAGTATTGCTTGCTAGCATATATATTAAATGTTCGCTCCGTATTTTTAGTAACCTCAAAGCAGGTGAAGACCCTTTGTGTACACCAAGCAGCCAGATGCAGTTGGCAAAATGCTTAAATGGTTTGCACGCTTTCATGCTAGCAAGATTTAGAATAATATCTCCAATAAAAGTTCTTGTAATATTAATTTTGACATTTTTTTTGGTGTTAAAGCCTCATGCTTAGTAATATTGAAGTAGTGAACTCCTATATTTAAACTCAGGTCATGAACGCGTTAGCTGTTATTAAATAATATTACTCATCATCAATTCAATTGTTTTATTAAAGGTTAAGTCTATCATATGTGGTTTGGGGGTCAATGGGTTATATCACATGCCCTATTGATCTCATTTTGCTCACTGGCGCCCATGTAAATAAATTTGTCAGCAAATTTGATTGTCAGCACAGTAGTGGGTCAATCGCCATAATAAAAAAAACCAAGTGTGTTCAATACAGAATGATTTGTTGTAACTGCTAATACATAATATTTGTATATCACTGTATAGTTTTTTTTTTCAGACATGGGAGAACAGAACAGTTGAACAAAGGGAAAGTGAATAATGTTTTTTTTTCTTATCTTTAATATTTTTGAATACATGTCTCACTCAAACAGTTAAAATAAAGAGCTAACCAAGAAAACGTAGGTAAACTAAAAAAAAGGCAGATTACATAGATTGGGGAAATAATATGAAGCAGCTAGTGAAGATTAGGACAATGGACCTGTAGTCAGAGACCTCATTAAAATTTACTAAAGAGAAAAAAATATTTTAAGCATACAGAGAGTACTCTAAGTGAATTCACGTTGTTCATTATATTGATTGTTTATTACATTATTTTCTTATTTTCAAAAATGGGAAAAGACACTTTACAAACGATCCTCAGAGAAATGAGAGAAGATCGAAAGGTACTGATGATGATGATGGAAAGGCTGGTAAGGCTCGAGGAAGCACATGGCATCCAAGCCAACTCAAATCTAGAAAATGTAAAGCTTCAGCAAGAAATAAATCCCTCTGAAGACCCAAAAATAGAAAATGAAGATGATCAGGCCACACCAAAAGAAGTTGTGGACAGCAAGGAAAACAACAGTGGTGAGGATGAGTCCAGTTATGAAGCAGTGGAAGAAGCGGATATAGATACAGAAAAAGATGTTCAGACCACTAGTCCAATGAAACTAAAAGTGGAAATGGGACAGATGATGAGTCCTCAACTTAGTATGAAGAAGTTACAGATGCCAATGCCTGGATCCTTGATACAGATTCAAATTTTCAAAGATGACCCAGGAGAGAACCCCATCGCTCATCGAGATAATATTAAAGAATTGTTGTTTGTGCATTCGGTCGCAGAAAAGGCCATAGAATTAATGACAGCAATAGACTATGGGAACTTGACGACAACCAGGGAAGACCGGGACTATGACCATTACAATGCCAGACAGTTAAAACAATATGTACCACCTGATCCAGGGAAACAATAGGACATCCATTAAATGACAGATATATATACAGATGACCGACTGACACAACCATAGGGAAATGAGACTTGATTATCGGACCGATTTATTATAAACCCATTTATAAGTTGAATATTCAAAAAATGGATCGCAGTGAGACATGTATAATTTGTAGCTTGGGCAGGTTATATTATTCACGCTCATGCTGTTCTCCCAGAGTCTATACACTTATGCAACTATATCCTGCGTAAGTAAAGTCATTTTTTTTTCATTGTTTTTTTTTGAAGTGAAAAGAAATGAAGCAGTCGGATCTGAGTTCGATCCTAGCTTCATGTTATTTACCCTAATACTAACCTTAAATTTCCGATGCAATGGGGCTTTATACGTTCAATCCACGCTAATTTCCATAATGAATAACTTGTTTCAAATACGTAGTAAAATTAATTAGTTTAGTTTAAATTGGATCAATTCTCTAAATAAATTCATGATAAAATATTCATGAATTTATATATATTAAATTGCGTGGATTGTGCGTATATATATTTGTAAATATTAAATGTATATAATTGTTCGAAAGTTTCATTGCGTCGGGAATACTTGTTTTTTTTTACTTTTAAATAATTTGTAAAGTTTTGCGATTAAAAGCTACATTCCTTCCAAAGGCTTTCAAATTCTCAAAAACAACAGTAAAGTTTTATTAATAAAAAAAAAGATAAGAATTCAATTTTTAATTAAAATCATTTCAGACTTTAAGAATTCATTTTCTAATTAGGAAAGGAATTCAAAAATTAGTTTGAAAGCCTTATCGAAGGAATGTTTCTGAAAACAACTAATTATAAAAAAAAAACGAGATTGATAATAAAATGAGCGCTAGCCGGAGGCATCAGTGAACAGTAGATATATAGCCCTGAAAAGTAAAGAAAAAGACTAGTTTTGGTTGTAGAGTAGTGCAGTGAACTCTGTGTGTATAAAAATTGTATTTCATCATGATAGAGGGCTAGAACATCAGGGATCTGGCTACGGTTCCTAAAGTCCCGAGGAATCTTCACTGGAGCTGCTGAACCGTTTTCCGGATCGATCATTCTGCTAAAATAATGAAAGCTACTAAAATACTACTCCAGTAGTTAACCAATGATGCCTACGTTTCAACAACTTGGAGGAGTAACTTAAGGACAAGCACGGAATGGTAATATGAACGTTAAACTTTCTGGCCAGTTCGAACTTTATTTTATACTCCTTCTTTTTAAGAGCTCTTTTATTCTTTAATGTAAATCTTTGTAACACCTTTTAGTTATAAAATGCTACTGTAAATCTATAGCGTAATTCTTTAGATCTCTAGTCTTTAAACTTTTTCTTTTCTTACCTGGCGGTTCGTTTAATATATATATGTTAGTGTGCTTTATTAATGTCGTATTTAAAAATTATATGCCAATAATCTTTCGACTCGATGAGCCCTTTGATTCCATTTGCCTCACGCAAATAATATAACATTAATTTCAAATAGTAATTCTCGCCCATTAGAGCTAAATTTATAAGTTCTATTAGTCATCGAGTCAAAGGAAAATATTACATGTTTACTATTTTTTTTCTTACCTTTAGCTATTAATAAATTATTAGCTCAATGTTTCACCTATGTCCCCAGCTCCTATCTACGTTATAAGTATATATATATATGTATTCAAATAATGTTAAATGATTTTCTTGTTCCACTAATATTTATTTATGCAAATATAATCTTAAAGGTCTTTATTGCAAAAAGGGTCGATAAAGGGTTAAATGTATTTTAATTCCGCTTTTGTTATTTTATATCAATATTCAGGAAGGGCACGATATTAGGACATAATTAATATAGTTTATAAATGTTTTAAAATAGTTCGATAAAAGTTCGTTTGACTTTGATTAATTGGTCAAGTCATCACGTAGAGCATTTTACATGGGTTTGATTTTTCAACGATGACTATCAAGTCATCATCATCAAATGTTGCTGACGTAGGGCCATCTTCCGCTCCGTTAGGCTGGTCGGTGATCATATTCTCTTATTTAAATTTCTCGAGGAAGAAAGTACTTCCTTTCCGATTCATTAGTCAAAGGGCGTAAGACTTGCCAAATGCAAGCCGCCATAGGACTTCGATCATCGACTAGCGATCATCTTTCAATTTTACTCTCTGCCTTGTAATTCGTCAGTACCATTGCATCTTTGTTCCGGTAAAACCCGCTCCGTGCTCGTAATTCGTGATGAAGTGATTTAAATTAAAGTCGAACCAATTCTCAAATATATTTAGTTTAAATCAGTTTTCAAATCAAGATTAAAGTTATGCCTTAAAATACGTTTTGCTCTTCATGAATAGATTCCCGAATGTGAAAATAAATCTCACATTCCACCGTAATAAAATTAGAACAATCATTTCCGTTCTTAATGAATACCTTTATCTGCCTTTATATTTCTCGTTGGGGGCATAGACATAGAATCCCATGTTGTGTAATACTTGTTGGCATATGATAAGGACCGCCACTCTTATTATATTTATAAATTATTTTAAAGACTAGAGGTAACTAATGCAATCTATATTTTATTGAACAAAACAAATTATTATTATTATTAAATATTTCTAACATACTTGGTTTCTTAGTTCATCATTCTTTTTATAATTATTTAAATGTTCATACCCGCTATCTGTGTTGGCAACCCGAACATACATATGATTTGATTTAAAAAGTATTCAAAGTAATTAATTATTAGATATTCGTGTCAGTGCAAGGGTCTCTAGTCCTCACCAACCGTTGAGCTAGTTCTTGGCGCATGGCACTGTGCCGTCGATTTCTGCTATCTGAGCTGTTGAGTTGGGTTTGAATTCAGTTTTGAACCGCCTGAGTTTGAATCCGATTTGACTTGCGGTGGTGGTGGGTTTCGACCGGTACAGTATATATAGATTAAATATATAAAGACATATTTCTGCCTAATAATTATAATATAAATATAATAGTTCATATACAATATCAACTTATAAATTACATTTTAAGATTTTAAATTATTTAAATATTTATCCTAACATCTGTTATATGTCTAAGATTATTATAAAACAAGATGATTAAATTGACTACTTATAAAACATTGTATTTTATAATGAAAAATAAAAGTAAATAAAAAAAAATATATCAATCTCAAAAATATATTTATATATTATTCATACATATATAAAATTATTAAATACCTTTTAAAGTTCATTTAGATAATTTTCTTTTCAAAAGTTAATTTATTCCATGAGTTCTTTTATCCGTTTACTTTTATTATTAGAGTGCATTCTATCGAAAGGCGAAAAAATTATTATATTAAAGAAAATTGTTAATCCTTAGATATATGCATATTTTATCCGTTTTAAAATTTCCTTTTTTTAAAAAAAAAAAAATAAATAAACAAATTAAAATGTTAAATCCAGCATGTCAATTCCAATTACTTCCAGATTATGATTAAATTGACGATTATAGATTTAAGATAGCTATATCAAGTTTCAACTCCAGACGCGACGAAATTTATACATTGAATTTTTTTATTTAGTTGTTCCATTGAAAATTGCTTTGGAATAAATGAAAGCGATGATGCAGCCTCCTGGCTGCGATTCTTGATTAACCTGCCATAATTTATGTATTTACCATAAGATATATATATTATTTCAGTATTTTGAAGAATAGTAAATTTTATAGAAATAAAGTACAATAAAATCTTTATTTTTCAGTTGTTTGTTCTATATCTATTCCAATAATAATATATATAATAATAATGGCTTCCTTATTGTTGTTACTGTTGTTCCATGTGCCAGCAGATGCTATTTTAAAACTCATGTTATATATGTTCTCTTTTTAAAACAATTAACATTAAAATAAAAATAAAATATCAAGTATATATATAAAAAATATTAAATTGAAAATTTGACATCTTTAAAAATATACATAAATAATTATTTATTGCATTTAATAATCATTATAAATAAAATAATTTTTTTATAATCTATAATTATATGTCCTTATTTATTTCAATAATTAAATGTTTATAACGATGTACTATCAATATATATAAATAAAATAATAACTTCAAATAATAACTATATTTAATAAACATAAAAGAAAAATTTAAATATTTCATATGTAAACTTCAACTTAAAGAGATTTTTTTTTTTTTAATAACAAATAACAAATTTTTAAAATATAAATATCGACTTATCGATATTTACAATATATATATATATATTCTTACTGAATTGAAACATAATCAACTTCATAAATAACTATATATTTTAATCATATATTTATTTCCATCTAATTGATTTTTATTTGAAATGGTAATCTATGTGACATGATTTACATATCATCTTAGCACTCTGTCTATTGACCATTCTTAACCCTAAAAAATGTTTTATACTTTCTAATTTTTATTTAATTTTCATTGTCCTTCCAACTTTATTGAGCCTTGTACTAAATTCATACATTTCTTTTAATTTCTTATATATACATTGTCTCATACACTTTTCTTTCTTTATAATTTCTATAACATTTTATTGCTTCAATACTTTCTTAACATTTCATAACATGCCTTATTTTTAAAAAATTGTAAAATGGTCCTGACTTAATATCTCTCTTTTTTATTGCTCTATCATGCTCATTCCTCCTTTCTATCTTACTTTTTCACTGATTAACCTATATATATATATATATATATATATATATATATATATGTATAATATATATATATATATATATATATATATATATATATTATACATATATACATACCATCATACACCCTCTACTTATAATTTTATAAACTATTCCTATCTTATCACTGATATCATTTTCTATTTTTGCATTACTCACTAGCCTTTTTAATGATTTACTATTTTTCTATCATATGCCTATATTCTCATTTATTTTTACTTTCCTATCATTCAGAGTTTAATATAATTCCTTTGCATATGAAATAGAACTCCATTTCTTAATCTTTTTTTCATTTTTATTACTAATTTTCTTATATCCAATCTTACCCCTCAATATATTTTTTATAACCCTACCATTATATCCATTATCCATTTTCTATATATTCCTTTTGGATCTGCATATTATAAAATGTGAAGAATGTATTGAAGTGATAAAATATTATAAAAATTATAAAGGAAAATGTATGAGACAGTATATATACAAGAAATGTACAAATTTAGTTCAAGGCTCAATAAAGTTGGAAGGAAATAGGCATTAAATAAAAATTGGAAACTATAAAAACATTTTTAGGGATAAGAATGGTCAACAGACACAGTGCTAAGATGATATGTAAATCATGTGACATAGATTAGCATTTTGAATGAAAATTGATTAGATGAAAATAAATATAAAATTAAAATGTATAGTTTTCTACTAAATTGATTATGTTTACATATTCAATTCATTAAAAAAGTATATAAGAAAGATAACATAATGGTTTTAAAAGGAATAACAATCAAGTGATATATATATATATATATAGTATATCACAATCAAGTGATATATATATATATATATAGTAATCAATATGAAATGACAGTCATAAATTGTTTTTTCTTCTTGTTTAATTTTAATAGTGAATACATTAGCCTGGAGAGCATCAAATATGTTGCTATGATAACATATTGAGAAAAAGAAATGTTTATTATTAATTGTAGTGTATAAAAATTATGAATTCATTCATTTTAAAAATGAATGTGTAAATAATAAAATGTATAGTCTTTTCTTTATTATGTATATTTTCATTACTGCATTCACAATAGTAGATTACAAATACTACTCCTAAATATTTAATGTCTACAGTATATTTGTTATTTTATTTGTATAATATTGTGTAAGAAAATGTGCATGAAAGTACAGTTTCAGTATAGTATGAAGGGATGTAGTTTAAATTGTTTAGTTTATGTTAAAGTAAAAGTGTATTATTAGTATTTTAAAATGTTACAATTGTATACCTTATGTGTAATAATTATAAAATATTTATTTTTAATTTTTATTATTTTCTAATAAGATTTTTACTTTAGGTTGCTATCTGAAATTAACCAAAAAGTTAATGCAGAGTTTTGCTATAGTTTCTATGACATCAATTAAAAAGTTAATAAATAGAACTAATCAGTTTAAACTCACTCGCTCGTGTCTTGGCTTCAGTAGAAGTAAACCTAAGTTCATTCATATGATTTTTTTTATTTATTTTTAGAAGTAAATGATTATTAAATAGATAGAAAAGTGGGGTGAAAAAAATATATTCATCCATTAATTGGACAGATTTATTGAGGATTTGTAAAGAATGACAATTTATTGAAAGAATAAAAATTAATTCATAGCATTTAAAAACCATTAAAATACTTCTTTATTGTTAAAAATGAATATTATCTACTTTTCAATGATGAGATCTAAATGATAACAACAGAAAATGTATACAAGGATTATATTTATCTGCCAATATGATTCATCATATTGTCATGGATGAAATTAATATCTGTTAACCATGAATAAAGTACTTGTTAAGGGAAGGAATATTTATTTACATTGCATTACCATGAACATAAAACAGTCTTTGTTCATTTATAATGTCACATAATCTTTAAAAAAATATCATAACTAACAAAATGTGATTTGAATCTAATAACTTTTCATGATATTTGTATTTTTTCTGGAATAACAAAATATTGCCAGATCATGGTTCAAGAAATAGATCTTAGAATTATGGCACTGTTTTTGAAATGTCATATTTATAGACAATTAATCAGGTTGCTTGTTAATATATATATATATATGTATATATATATATAATTGTATAAAATATAAATAATTAATCAGGTTGCTTGTTAATATATATATATATATGTATATATATATATAATTGTATAAAATATAAATAATTAATATAATATAAGTTGAGTATGAATTTATTTTACACATATATTAAATATAAGAAAGTTATGTTTTTTTGTTAAATTCAAATTTATATTGTATAGCTTCATAATTATAATTATAATTTAAAATACTTATATTTATTTGTTGACTATCAATTAATTTCAATTGTTTATTTTTGTTTTATTCTTTTAGAACAATATAAACAAATAGATAGATTCATCTTTAGTATATTTATTTCAATTGACTATTATATATATATATATATATATGTGTGTGTGTGTGTGTGTGTGTGTCAAGATATTATAACAATTGAAAAAATTCATGTGATTTACATATTACTTTAACACACCATCTTCTAGTCAAACTAAACAATAAAGATGTTTTTATATTTTTCAATTTTTATTTAATGACCATTTTTCCTAACTTTACTGACCCTTGTACTAAATTCATATATTTCTCTTTGTTTTCATGTATATACAATGTTTCATATACTTTTCTTTCTTTATAATTTTTACAATACTTGATAACTTCAATACTTTCTTCACAATTCATAATGTGTCCTGTTTCTAAAAAATGCCAAAATGGTCCTGATTTAATATCTTTCTTTCATTATATATATATATATAAAGATTAATTATGTCCTGAACTCTCTTATATTTTTTTAAAAGTGCATATGTATTATTACTACATTTGTATTACATAAATATACATTTTAATCTTAGCATTTGATAGATGATGTTCAATGTACAATCACCTATTTAATTTAAAAGAATTAGTGTCAATTGAGAACCTATTGCATAAGGCATAACCAGATCATATGTATTTATTTTAAATGTTTATAGTGTTGCCATATATATATATATATATATAATGTTTTATTTAATTTTTATCAATTTGTTGCCATATATATATATATATATATAATGTTTTATTTAATTTTTATCAATTTGTTAATAAATATTGAATTAATTTAAATTGTCATTCAATTCTACAATGCAAATTTATTGGTTAATGGTATTTGGATAGGATACTATTCATAAATTGTTTATACAACATAATTCATTAGAAACAGTTACAAAATAATTCAGAAGTCAAATCACAGGATGGGTAAGATAATATAATTATATATTATTTTCTTTGTATTGAAGTTAATGTTTATTATTACATATTATTTAACCAGTTATAGATTTTTATGAAGCAATAAATTAAATGATTTGGCATTATTAAATATTTAATAAATAATTAGAAGCTCATTGGATTTATATTGTTAGTTGTAAATAACAATTATGTTAAAATAAAAATTATATCTGAATTGATTTGATAAAGCTATAAATATAATAATTATTGAAAATGAGTAAAGGTAATTGCAATAAGATATTCACATAATTTACTTTAAACTATTATTGATTAAAATGTATATTAAGTCAGTATTCAGCCATAAAAATCATAATATTATTTGATTATAGATGGTTGATAATATTAATAATAAATTTTATTCTGTTGCAAATTAAAGTGATTTGCTTTAATTATATTTAAAATTTGTTGATGCAGATCATAAATTCAATTTAGATATTAAATTTTAATATTAATCTTTGATTATAATAAACTCTAATACTCTTTCATATGTTCTGATAGTTATAGTCTAAATTTTTAACAACTTAGCTTTATTAAATTGAAAAATAATTGAACATGATTTGTCCATCATATTTGAATAAACATTAAATAGGAATCAATCATTTATTTTATATGTATTGATATGATTGGATATTATAAATTTTAATGTTATCTAATAGGATAATTGTATGTTATGCTATTATAAGTTGATGAAAATGGAGACATATGTTAGATTAATGGACTTTGCATTATTAATTATTTAATCTTATTATAATTGACTTAATTAATGAATAAACTGGTATTGGTAGAATAGCATGGCTAAGTTAGTATTATTATTATTTTATTTAGTTACACTTAGAAATCAAGTAGAGAGTCATATATTTATTTAAATATCATTGATATTTTAGATTTGTAGGCCATATTAAATTATCTTCATCTATGAATCATTTTCTTTAAGTATAAATATAAATAATGTCTAACTTTTAATATAAGTTTGTGTTATTATAAAGTGTTTTGATTCATAAGAAATATTAAGGTTTATTTGTCTATTTCTTTGTCATTATTTTTATTCTAATTAGTTTATATAATATGCATAGATCACTGCTTAAATAATAGTGATATTTGGTTTTGTCATTCATATTTTTAGGTTAGTTTGAAACAATAATTTTACTTATTTTCTATCTGTTATAAATGCTATTTGAATTTATGAGGTTACAACAAAGATTATTATCGTTATTTTAGTAAATTAAGTGTTAGATTCAAAAAGGCAAAACTCTCCATACAGTAGCACCATCCAGCACAAGCCAAAATAATCAATAGATGCAGGAAGATTTATGCATAAATTCCCTACCTTATACCTACTCATTCAATATTCCCTGACTAGTTTCTAGCTTGTGGCTTTATCAGGGAGGTGTCATGGATCTGAGAGCACTGCACCTAGATCTTAGGATCTAAACCAACCCCCCAACAGCCACCTTATACTTTTTAGCTAACTACAAAGCTTTGAATCCAAAATAGAAACACAATAATGTTTTCAAGCTAAGCTCATTAGCTTTTATAGTTGTATAGATCTGAACTCAGTTCAGCATTCATACCTTTTTGGTGTCTTTGGTTCTTTAATAACCACAGTTGCCATAATCCTCTTGGGTAGGATTGGTATTAAACTAGCAAAATCACATGATCACCCTTCTTTATGCTTGCAAAGGCTGTTTTAAAACCAATCCTGCCCAATAGAAATTATAATGATTGTGCTTATTAAAGAACCAAAGAAACCAAAAGTATGGATGATGAACTGAGTTCAGATCTATACAACTATAACCTAATGAGCTTAGCTTAAAAACATTATTGTGTTTTCATTTTGGACTCAAAGTTTTATAGTTAGCTAAAAAGTAAAAGGTGGCTACTCTAAGATCTAATGCAGTGGCTCAAATTCAAGGCTTCTCACTAATGAAAGCCACAAGCTGGAAATTAGTTTGGACATATTTGATGAATAGGCAATAGATAGGGATTTTATAGGCAATCCTTCCTGCATCCATTGATTACTCTGGCTTGCACTGAGTGGCACTATGGTATGGAGAGTTTTGAATCTGTAAAAAACAACTTGTGTAAGCATAAAGAATGGAGATCATGTGATGTAACTGTTATATTTCTGTTCATTGATTGATATTCACTTTAGTTTAGTTAATTATTTTCATTCCGTTATAGATGACACTACAATTCATGGGGCATTATTAAATTAAGATTGTTCTACTTTTGGACGTATTTTATTCTGTTACAAATGGTGATCAATAATTAGGCTATGATATATTTTTATTCTGTTATAAAAAGATATCCAACTTCAGTGCATATTTTTATTCTGTTACAAATGAAATCACAATTTGTGGGACATTATTACGTGGACCTTCTTTCATGGCTCACATTTTTATTCTGTTACAATAACAATATATATATATATATATATATATATAATCATATAACATTACAATACTAGCCAATAAAACTAAACATTACTAAAATTCTTCTGCTATTATAGTTTCATCTATTATCAAATAGACTTTTTCAAAATTGAAAAGGTCTGCTTGTTAATAAATGAAATTATGATTGCTGAAGAATTTTAGTAAGTTGAGTTTTTTTTAGCTAGTATTGTAATGTTATATAATGTTTATTATTATTATTAGTGTAGTGTAAGGCAGTATTTTATATATATATATATATATATATATATAAATATATAGCCTTACACATATATATATATATATATATATATATATATATATATAACTCAAATACATGTACTAAACTTAATGTAATTATAAAGGACTTGAACTCAGACTTACAAATCCCTCAAAGCTATCCAATTTACCTTATTCAACCAATACACATGATTATATACATGTGAAAAAGATAAATGATCTCCAATATATGTATTTTATGTTGAACCAGCACTCATCACTTAGTCCAGATCACTATCTCTCACACAAATATACAATCAGTGCTCAGTTTACATTAAAATAGCAAATTTTTAAACTTTAATGGACAAACTTCAATCTGTCCACTCTCCAACTCTTCAGCCATCCATATCATTCAAAATCCAAAGATGAAACACTCAAAAAATCTTGCTGATGCTAATATTTTTATGTACCCATGTTGACCTTAAATCAATCTGACACATCACACATAGGATCTTAATATTGCAATTTAGTTATAAAAAGGAATGGGCTGAATACAGGCTGAATATGTTATACCTAAATATATGTACATTTTCTATGTTAAACTTAATGTAATTATAAGGAACTTGAACTCAAACTTACAAATCCCCCACAGCTTTACAATTTACCTTATTCAACCAATGCATACGATTATATATATGTGAAAAGGATAAATTATCTCCGATATATGTATTTCATGCTGAATCAGCACTCATCACTCAGTCCAGATCACTATCTCCCTCACATATGTATATAATCGCTTGTATTAAGTTTGAAGATTTGCTATAAACTAAACACTGATTGTATATATGTGTGACAGATGGTGATCTGGACTAATTGATGAATGCTGGTTAAGCATAAAATACATATATTAAAGATTAACTTTTTTACATGCATATAATCATGTTTATCAGTTGTATAAGGTGAATTGGATAGCTGTGGGGGGATTTGTAAATCTGAATTCACATCTCATATTTACAGTAAATTTTGTATAGAAAATCAAACTTTTATATCATGTTTGACTAACATGTTTTTTTAAATTAATAAACTTTAAAATACTAATAATTGTATTTGTTTTTGGCTGATGTTTGTCTTTCTATCCTTTCCTCAATAGTCTGAACAATGTTTAAAATCTCTTCCTCTCCCTGAGTCTAGATAGTAGCATTTGTCATTATCATTAACTTTTTAATCACCGTAAACTAAATTTTCTGGGTGACAGTGGCCTAGTGGTACCCTAGATGATCAAAAGAAGTAAAGGAGGAACTTTGACACTATATAATATTTAAATAAATGTATGTTGTCTATACTAAACTTAATGTAATTATAAAGAAATTGAATTCAGACTTTCAAACTCCCCACAGATATTCATTCAATCTTATATAAGTAAGACATGTGGAAAAGACAAATGATTTATCAATGGTATAAGATGAATTGTATAGCTTTGGGGAGTTTGAAAGTCTGAATTCAATTCTCTATAAAACACAGTGTGTGCTAGTAAAATAACAATTATTCAAAATAAACTTTTTATGACTCCATACATTTCACTGCTGGAAATATACATAAACTATGTGGGAGAACTTTTGAAATCCTTCACTGAAATCATCTTCAAAAGCTTTGTTTCAAGATTCTGGATGTACTGAATTGATGTTCCCTTCATAGCCAGTTTTAATTTAGGAAATATCCAAGAGTCTGTTGGGGACTAAATCAAGAAAATAGAGCAAATATTCAAGCACAACAGTGATCTTTTGTTCAAAAACTTACACACAATTTTAGCCCTATTGATTAAGGTGTTATTGTGCAACAATGATTCAAGAGCTTTGATTACAGTTTTCAAATAACATGTACAAAAAATTGCCCCAAATGATTCAAAACTTCTAAATAGTAGTTAACATTTTCTGTTTAATTTTCAGAAATGTTTTTGCTGTGAATAACACCTTTAAAACAAAAAAAACAGTGAATAATGTTTTGATTTTGCTTTTTTGTGATTCACAATTTTTTATGTTTATTGTCTCCAATTATTTCCATTCATACTCTGGAACTTGGATTATGGCTCATATTAGAAGCATTACATCTCATCATCCATTATAGTATTTGATAAAATTCTGGAGTTTCTGCATTTGCTCTTCTTTGATGACTTTTTGGTCAATTGTTGACAGTGAGAGTGAAGCCATACATTTCAGTTTTCTAAATTTTCAATTAAACTGTAATAGATAATATTTTGGGAATACCATCCAATTCCTCAATGACACTAATAGATACCAAGAAACCATTTCAAGAAAGTTTGGCAATTTTTGTATGATTCTTTGTTTCCAATTATTTTTAATCCACCTAGACATACTCATATGATCATCATTAATGCTTTTTGTCATCACAAAATCTTATAAAACACTTAAAAACTATTACTATGCTATGTTTTACTGCCATACATTTGGATTCATATAAAACATTTAAATAATAGTTTTCTCCAATTTAAAATAAGTGTTAGTGCACAATTTCATTATGGATTTTTTATAAAATTATGAAACACATCATATTTTAAGTTATAACCATAATCCAAATGCTAGTGCCCTCAAATTTTTGTGGTGCATACATATACAATGTTGCTATGTAACATATGCATTGATCAGAAATGATGCTTCTGTCAGTTGGAGACAGAACCAATTGTCTTTTAATGAGGATATATATATATATATATATGTAAAATAAATAAAATATCCATTAATTAAAATCAATATTGTGATTATAATTGAAATAATATTTTTAACGGTTTACAAACAATTACAAATAAACTTTAAATCCACAGAAGTACTTTCGGTTACTTTCTAACCTGCCTCAACTGCCATTAAATTCAAAAAATTAAAAGCGGAAGCAAACGTCATCAATTCAAATTCCACGAATCTCGTATTTTAATGTTAGAAGCTTGTCGATTTATTAAATGCGTTTTATTCCTGTTTATAAAAATCGCCTCTTTAATTTTTCTTTTATTATGGTTTCTCTCTTTGTGAAGAATTTTAACATTTTCAAAATTAAATTTAAATTTATATTTACATGTTTTTTCATGATCGAAGAAAACTGAAGAAGATATTAAATCACCATTATTTTTATTTTTTACAAGTTTATATAACAATTCATGTTCCTTCAATCTTTTATCAATGCTGCACCTAGATTCACCTATATATGATAGCATACAATCACAAAAAATTTGATATATGACATTACTTTTTTTGCTTGACAGATATGACATCCTTAGAATTATTAACTAATTTATTAATATTGTTTGGAACGTAGAATGAAACATTAAATACATTCTTATATAAATCCTTAAAAAATTTTACTTGTGGATTTGAAATAAATGGGATAGATATCCATTTCTTATTATTAATCTTCGTTTCTTTTAAATTATAATATTTTTTTTAAAATTGACTTAAAGTATTGTTTATTTGTTCCATTTTATAACCAACATCAAGCAATTCCTTGGCAAATATCTCAATATTTTTCAATTTATCACTTTGGTAACGACATAATTTTTCATTCTGAAACAAAAAAGATTTAAAACTTGCCATCTTATGCATCATTGGTACTTTTGATTTACAATTTATATATCCTCTTTTTTGCAATGGCTTAATTATTAGTTTATAATTTAATATACTGTTATCTCTTGTGATCCTTAAATCTAAATAGTTAATCTTATGGTCCTGTTCTTTTTCAATAGTCCATTTTAAGCCATTCAACTTATTTAATTCCTCTATAAGCAAATTTATACTATTAGTGTTTCCACAGACAAAAACATCATCTACATATCTTTTGTAAATTTTAATATTTCCAAAAATACACATATTTAAAATACTACTCTCATATGTAGATAAAATGAAATTGCAAACTTGTGCAACTACAGGCAATCCCATAGGCCAACCTTTGTTCATTTTATAATATTGACCTTCAAAAGATGCAACAATGTTATCATTAAAAAAAAAAATTATCTGTGGATCTCTTATTAAGAAAATCTTAAATAGATTTAAAAAAACCATCAACAGAAAAAAAAAAACAATTATTGGTATTGTAGTATACCCATACATATCAATAATTGCAAACAAATTTAGGAAAATCTGCAATCATTATGATATCAGAACAGCTTTTCAGAGCCATACCACAATACACGAAATTCTAATGTCTACAAAGCCTAAACTTGAAATGCTGAAAAGCAAAATCTGCATCTATAAAATACCATGTGAATGTGAAAGAATATATATTGAAAAGTGATTGCAAGAGCACAAATTGATGATTAGGAGAAAGAAAACAAATGTGTCTAAGGTAACAGAACATGTATGTACCACTGAACAACTGTTCAATTGGAAAATTACAAAAATATTAAATAGAGAGGAAAAAAATACAGAGAAGAAAGTTCGAAGAAGCTGCTCACATGATAATCATGAATAATCTCACAAGTCAACCTAGTGTGACTATATATAATGTCTGGAAATCACTAATCAACTTTGCTTTTAGAAAAAAGTGAAGAAATCAGGATAAAGTTCTAAGATAAGTATATGAAATTTCTATTACATGTTACCTTTGCAGGATGGCTCAGTTGATTAGATCATTACCTTAATATTCAATATTCAAGATTATAAGGGTCCAGCTTTGACTACTGTCACTAATAAAGCCAGCAACACCCAAAAAAAGAATAATAATACCTTTTAAAACATTGTGCATGTATTAATCTCTTTATAAATAATTACAATTTTTATTGGTGAATAGAAAAACAATTTATTATATTAATAGTTGAATGCAATTGCAATAATTAAAAGGAGTTAATTTTTTCTAAAGACATTCAATACTTAATATTACATGATTAAAAATAGTTCAATATATAAATACAACTAAAATATCATAATCACAAACCTTCATGAAAAAACACTAAGTATTCAATATGGACCCAATATTATATTAAACTTTAGACATTATAAAAAATTATGTCTAAAGCTGGCCAAAGTAGAAAATCATTTAACTTTCTTATGAAATTGTAAATCTGAAGGAATTGTTTTTAAGTGTTTGTGATGAAAATCTCCAATTTACTCCCAGAGAGCTGAGAAATTATTCAGAGATACAATGAAGCTGTATTAAAAGAAAAAATAAATGTCAAAGGTTTTCCAGGTATCAAATCCTGCATTTCATTAATAATATAGAATGTTTGTAAAAAATAAATTTACTGATGAAGACTTTATAAAAGTTTCTCACGTAGTCAGAAAATCATATTCCACAGTACATAGAAAAATAAAAAAATGTCAAAAGAAAAAACTTGCAAGCCCATATGGACATATCAAAAGTCATAATCTAACAAGCAGTGTGCCATCTTTATCTGTTCTAAATATTTGCCATAAAACCATTTTACATTCCTTTATCAGATATAATGGCTGTCACTGAGGACATCACTCAAAAATTGGCATTAGAATAAGAAGCAGAATTACAATGGAGAATAAAAAACTTGAGAAGCAAAAAAAATTAAAGTCAAACATATTTTATAATGAGAAGAAAGTAATTAAATCTCTCAACATATATAAATCTATAATTATTTTTCCTGATGACAAAGGCAATGCAACAGTTGTAATGAATACAACTGATTTTGACAACAAAACACAAGAACTCCCGCAGCTGACCAATACAGAAAAGAGGCAAAAAGTCTAAAACTGAGTACAGAAACAAAGTCACAAGCATTATTCAGAAAGCATCAGAAGTAATTTCAATGTTTCTGAAAAAAGTAAACTATCATTTTTTAGAAAAAAGTTCCTCATCTTCATGATCTATCTAAAATCCTTAAACACCATGTTCCGTTAAGATCTATTATTAGTTCTAAAAATTCACCTTGCCAAAATTTGTCAATATTTCTTCTCAATGTTCTTAGTCTTTTAGCAGACAAAATTCACTCCTTTGTCAGGGATTCTTGACACTTTATAGAATTAATCAAGAACATGAAAATTGAAATGTCTGATTTACTGATAAGCTTTTACATGGAAAGTTTATTCACAAATGTATTATGTGAAGAAGCATTGTCTCTTGTAAAGAAAACATTAAATAGTGACAGTAGTTTACAAACCAGAACAAGTCTTCCTATTGAAGGAATAATGGAACTATTAACATTCTGCATAAAAACAATCTACTTTCAATACAACACAGAATTCCTCCAACAAAATCAAGGAATTGTTATGGGCTAAGCATTGTCATCCCTGATTAGCAATACTTACATGGAAAAACTAAAGTTTGACTTTGCTATGTAGATGATTGATTGGTTGTATGGTCACATTACAAACTTTCTGAAAATACATCAAAAACATATTCCCTGCAATTAAATTTACAATAGAATCAGAATAAGAGCAAAAAATGGCATTCTTAGATGTTCTTATGACAAGACTATCTCATGGCAAAATCAAAATACAGAAAATCCACACATACAGAAAAATACTTAGCCTATACATCTAATTATACAGAAAGTATACTATCATTATGGAGCAGAACAAAAGATGTTTGTTCAGAAACCAGTGATTTGAAAAATGAAAAGATCTATAATAAACAAACTCTTTCAAAAAATGGTTATCTATCAGTTGTTATTAAGAAAACAAAAAGGACCATCCAAAAAAAAACAATTATTGTTACTGTAGTGCATCCATATATACCAAAAATAGCAGACAAATTAAGAAAAATCTGCAATCAGCATAACATAAAAACAGCTTTCTAGAGCCATACCACACTATGAGGAATTTTAATGTCTACAAAGCCTAAACTTGAAATACTGAAAGGCAAAAATTGCATCTTTGAAATACCATGTGAATGTGGAGGGATGTATATTGATGTGACCAGTCACCCCCATTGAAAAGTGATTGCAAGAGCACAAACTAATTATTAAAAAAATCTGGCTTTAATAATCAGTTGAAAAGATAGCCATAAATGATATTTACTCACAATCAGATTATAGCGCAGCTTTCTATCATCACATTTTCAATGATATGGATGGCCAAAGAGTTGGAGGGTGAAAAATTTGAAGATTTGCTATCTTAATGTAAACTAACTACTGATTATATATGTGTGGAGGATATGATGATCTGGACCAAATGATGAGTGTTGGTTCAGCATGAAATACAGATATTTGAAATCATTTATCTTTTTCACATGTACATGGTCATATGTATCAATTCTATAAGATGGAGTGGATAGTTGTAGAGAGCTTAAAAATCTGAATTCAAATCCCTTCTAAATATATATGAATATATATTATTTTTAATAGATTAGTTTCTTTTATTGTAGAAATAAAAGTTTTATGCAGAAAAATTTTAAAGATAGTCTTGCAAAATATCAAATAATTAGAAACATGAATAAGCATATTCTATATGTCAACATAATTGTGGTTCAAAAATTAGTTTATACAGTCATTGCAAAATTCATCTCAAGAGTAGCTTTTTGTCACATGGCCATACTCATTTGGAATAGTTGATGATAGTGAGTTTTTCCTATAATAATATCTAGTAGATGGATTATCCCAATTCAGATACATCAATGTTATAATAGTATCAAATAATATATAAATGTAAAAAATGGTTAATAAAGATAAGAAATAATCCATTTTTCATGATGTAATTTCTTGAAATTACATAATATTATCAATACAAGTACAATATTAAAAATTATGTTAAAGATACTTCAGAAAACATATTTTTTAAATATAAATATTGTGTTGACAAGAAAGATATAAAAATGACAAATATCAAAACATCACATAATTGTCATTAACAAATTTTAAGAACTAAATCAAGAAAAACCTTTAAACTTTTGTTTAACTCTTATTTCTGTATGTGTGAGAAAATCAGATAAAAACAAGCATTCAACTGAATTGTCACTCCAAATACTGATTATGGGAAGCTAGTAAAGTCAATTTTTAGATATACTGGTATTATAATCATTTTTTAGTTTTCAATTATATAAATTTGCTGCAATCACACATGCTAGTACATTTTAAATCAATTTGTGTAAATAATCATCAAGTGAGTTCAAGTATAAAGCTATAGGAATTTATAATCCAAATAATTTCTTTGAATTCATCTACTTAATGATTAAAGTCTCAATGTTTCAATATTACCTTCTCTCTCTCTCTCTCTCTCTCTTTCTCCAAAAGAATCTGTAAAAGGAAAGAAATTTCTAGCAAGGCTTATCATTTGTCAGATAGTGAACCTTTGTGCAATTTTCATTGTGATTGAGCTAACAATGACTAGATACCTATTTATTTTTCAATATGTTATGGATATTTAATTAGTTATAGGCCATCTATCTCAAAGGTAAATCATAAGTTATACTGAAAGTTAGAAACACTTTTATGTTTCTCAATTTTATCCAGATAAAATGGAAACTTAATTTGTATTAAACAAAGGCAAAACTCTCCATACAGTAGTGCCACCCTGTGCTAACCAGAGTAATCAATGTATGCCAGAAAGGCTTGTGTATAAAATCCCTATCTAGTGCCAACTCATCCAATAGAGAAGGTGATCATGTGATGTTTAGTGGTTTGTGAGTATTGTTAGTGAATATGCTATCATTGCAGTATGAGCCATCTTCTTTCTAAATATATATGTTATCTGCCAGTATAGTTATTTTTCCTCTTGAAAACTCATCTAATTCTTTTTCTTTTATTATTTTTTTAAATTAATATTTTATTATTATTTTTTTCCATCTCAATATTTTTAAATCTACTTAGCCAACTAAAATTTTTCAAAACTATTAATACTTTCCATTGTTTCTTCTTCTTCTTCTTTTTTTGCTGAAGATTCAAGTTGTTTTCACTTTACAAATTTCTCTTCAAACAGTCGTTTTTTTTAATTATGTCATTTTCCCACAAAAGTTATTTTAATTGCAAAATTCTCATTTTAATTTTTTTTTCCATATAAATTTGAAAGAGCAGACAAATAATTCACAGCAGAGCAATAAGTTCTTTAGTGCTACCATGAAGAGAAATATATGGAAATTGCTATCAAGTGTGATTGATGAAAGTTTTTGTTTTTAAAATATTATTTTAAAATTTATTTCCTAATAATTATACACCTATTTTATTGATAAATAATTGAATTATTAGCTAAATTCTCAATAGACTGGCTATTTAAAAAATTCATATGATTAATTGGAATCTTCACTTATCTGAATAAATTTCTAAAATTTTACCCAAATTCCATTTCCAGATAACATCACAAGTTTTTCCAAAGTTAAAATAGTAATTAAAAACTAAAATGGCAGATGGGCAGATTGATTATTTCATTTAATTGGTCAATCTATGTTTTTTTCTTGATTTATCTCAACTGAAGATTTACACCAAGTTGCTTTAACTTTTTAACCAATATCTCTTAGCATGAAGCTAAACTGTTTAGGTTGCACATATCTAAATAAGAAGTAGAAATTTCAAATAAACCAAAAAAAAATCTTCATTTATGTTTCAATCAGCAAATATGTCTTCTTCAGGTCTTCCAAAGAGGAAAGATAAAAAAAATATTGGCAATAATAAACATTTAATTATATTTTTTGATTAAAATATTCTTTCATTTTTTATTTTTGTTATTTATTTAAAAATTGTATTAATGATTTTTAAATATATTTTAACCATTTTCGCTATTAATTTTTTTTTTTTTTTTTTGCTTTTTTTTTTTTTTAATAACTCAGTGGTGCATATTATTTATTCTGATTTTTTTTTTTTAAAAAAAAAAAAACTGATTAAATTAGTTTAATATTTTTTCAATTTATTATTTTTTATTTATATGATCAAATGGTAGCACTCGGTTGTCATATCTCATTGCCTAGATAACTTAAGTTTCCTTCAGATAGAGAAAAGTTGACTTGCATTTCAAATTAACACATCTTCATAGCAATGTATACATACATGCACATACAGCTACACATACACGGAAACTGAAAATAAAAAGGTGTTATATACATATAAATACGACATATATATTAACAATAATATTTAAAATTAGAATCGATATATAAGTTGGCGAAGGTAATTAGTATTAAAAATTTTAGGTAAACCCTCAGTTAACATTTTGTAAAAATTAAATAAAATATAAAATAAATGTTTTTTATAGTCACTTTTAAAATAAACGGATGAAAATTAAAATATTATACATAAACATTTAATATAAAAAAAATTAAGTAATGTAATCTATAAAAATTAAAAAAAAAAATTCCATAGTTTTATTAGACAATTTATATTATCTCTATTTCAAACTTATAAATTTGAAAAAAGTAGCAGTATTAATTATTAACTGTCATCCTATCACTTAAAATATAAATGCATAGGTATGTCTTCATCTATATGAATTCATGCATACATTTTTTAAAAATCAGTAGTTGTAAATAAAGTACTTAAATATTGGAACACACTGGAACTGTTTCTAGATGTGCGAGCGTCTTATTATTCAATATACATTTTCAAGTCTTGATTTGCGAATAGATGAGGCCTCTTAAGCTATTGTCGAAAAAGTTTTAAAATGCTTTTACTCACATTATTATATGTTCAATGCCACTGAATCGTAAACTTTGTCACGTGGAGCCATGTCACATAACCCCACAGTGTGGAGTACTTTACAACAAGGAAAAGAAAGCAAAAGCGCAGATTTCATATCCCCACTTGCTATTTAGTGCAGCCGTAATGACGGGGCAAGCTCTGCATTGTTATAAATTGATGGATTGGCCTAGGTGAGAAACACCTGGCCTGCCCCAGGAGGCCCCGATCGTTCTTTGAACAAGGCAAGGTAACGTAAAAGAAGAATTAAAACGGCTAATGCAAGAAAAGAAGGAGGGAATAATAGAATGTATACCTGGAACAATAGTCTTATAATTCCAATTGCTTCACATATCAGTCTGCATTTAAATCTTTTTTAAAAAATTAAAAAAAAAGTTTTAAATGCTATGCAAAATAGAAATACATAAGGAATAAATAAATAATTTGCCGTCTCTGCATTTTAAACAGAATAAATATTCTGCAAGTCTTTTATATATATATATTTGAAAACCTATTTTCAATGAGTGGATAACCCCAAGTCTGACCTACTTTCGTCGCGTAACAAATTCGTCTCGGGTAATGATAGTGATCGCGTTATTACGTTTTTCTTTTAGAAAAAAAAAAAACATAATATATATAAAGTCTTACAAATATAATAATTTAATAAATCATATGGTGTTTTTAAAACAAATCAATAAAAATAGCAATATGGACATTAAGAAATGAATAATATCACAAAAGAGCAATCGATTTTAAAAAGGAATACATCGATTTTTTTTATTATTACTAATTAAAAACAAAATATTTGTTTTTAAACTAAACTTATAAAAAGTAATCTGACTTCGAAAGTGTAGGTAAACGCACATATATTTAAATCTATATGTTTTTTATAATATCAAAATCTATTTTACAATTTTGTAGATATTTAAAAATGCAATCTATCATTGATGATGAAATAATTGTAAACATAATTAGTTGTTTATTTTAATCTTATTTAGATTGATTATTATATTAAAAATAGAATTATTATGGAGAAATGTAAATTACAATAGTTCTATTATAAAAAATTCTTACACGTTATTTGTTTAACTTATTACTTATGTACATATTTTTAATTTGTATATAAATAAATGTATTTTTAATATCTGCTTTTATCTTAAAAAGTCTACCAAAAATATTGTCTGAAGAGTTCTAATATTAAGTTTGTAAAAGACCAATAAAAATATTAATTTAATTAAGTTGGTTGATCAAATTATATATAAGCATCTAATTGAATAAATAGTCATCAGTTTCAATGCATAGGTAAAAAAACAACAATCATTTTATCATTATACAATGTTTTGTTTCAGATCATGGATCTCATCAAGTGACGTGATCTGTGTTTTAAAATATCAGTTTGTAGGTTAACCCTTCTGCACATTGCCAGATTTAATTCTCCCCCTGGTAAGACTTTTTGTAAGCTTTCAACTTTTGATTTTACTCATATCAGGATTTAATAAATTGAACTTGTTTTGGTAGTATTTTATATTTACAAATTTAAAAAGTTCTAAAAATTTGTATCTGAACCTTGCAAATACTGAAAAAATAAGACTATAATAACAGCAATAGATGATTTCATTATTGATGGATGGTAGGGTGCAGTCACTCTTATAAAATGAATATCTTTTTTAATTGAAATTTGCTTTTAAAATGTGAATAAAATATGTTAATCTCTTATAAATCTATCAAATTTTGTTTTAAAATATTGAAATTATTTACAAATTCTTATAATATCTCAAATTATCTTAACACAATGATGTATAAGCTGATGCAATCAGTAGTTCATGCTTTTCTTTGTTAATATTATGTTAAAAATTATCTTTTATTTTTAAAATAAAACATATAGGCATAAAATAACACAAAAAAATCTATACTTTTGATTTTTTAAAAAAAATATTACACAATTATTGTATAAAAACAATCATGAATCATAATAAAGTTCACAAAAAATGATGTTTTTAATTAATTCAAAAATCTTCTCAAAATAAGTTCCCAAATAGCATAGACACTGATAACAAATGAAGATTTCAATCAAAAAGGAAAATATACTGCTTAAAACACTTTTGTTTAGATGCTATTCAATTTTATTGAACTCTATTTTTTTTAAAATTGAAATATTAAAAATTTAAAATATGGGAATTTACAAATTTAAAAAAATATACACACAGAAAAGATAGTTTTTTAATCATATTTAGCTTTATTAGTGTCTAGTATGCTTTCAATATATATGATATTGTAAAAGTATATTGAAAGCATGCTAGGCAGTAATAAAGCTAAATATTATTAAAAAATTATCTTTTCTGTATATTTTCATATCACCAGATATTTCCTTGGCTCAGAAAAGAAGAAAATTAGCAACAATTAAATTTAAAAAAGGAACAAGTTAGTGAAATAATGTAATAGATGTCTCTACAACCAAATTTTAAAAAAATATATGATTATAGCACTTTGTTTTTCTCTAATCAAACTCATTCTTGTTGATGACCAGCAAAATTAAATGATTGCTGAACTTAGATCATCCAGTGTCTATCTACAAAATAGTGGTGAGTTCCCTTTACCAAAAAAAACTAAAATAGATATGGTTAATATGAATAAAATATTAAAATAAATAAATATGAAATTTTTATTTGAAATAAATTAATTCACAAAATTTGTATTTTTTTTTAAATTTTATTTTACAAAATTAAAAATATTTTCAATATATGTGATTCAGCACAATATTTACAAGCATCTTTTATGAAATATTCATTTATGAATTTATCTATTTGCTATTATGCTAGCCATTTTTCATTGTATTTTCTATTTAATTGAATTTGTATAATTTTGAGAGAATGAAGATCTACATCATAAAAAATACAAAAGACTAGTCAGTAAAGCTAATATACTTAACTAATTATTGTGCTGCAGAGATTAGTAAATTGCAATATCTAAATAACATATGAATTTTTTCTACAGTACAGGCTTTTTCATATCTGCACTTCAATATCTGAACTCAGAATTTTACACAACCCTCAACTATCCAAGCTATCTCATACTGCAGTCATACTTGATCATACAGATGTTTAAAAGATAAACAATCACCAATATACACATTTCATGCTAAACCAGCACTCGTCAGTTGATCCAGATTATCATCTCCACACAGATATGCAATCACTGCTCAGCCTATATTAAGATAGCCAATCTTCATACTTTAATGGACAGGCTTTAATCCACTCCATCCCACAACTCTTCAACCACCCATTTTATAAATAAGTAAATAATATTATGAGCAAAATCTATAACATTTTGAAATTAGTTATGAAACAAAAATATAAAATCTTTTGGTTTGTGATATATTTTTATGTAGATCAAGAATATAAATAATTCAAAAACAAAAAAAGAGATTGCAAAGCTTAAAAGGTAGAACAAATATATTACAAGATAAGATTCTAATATAAAACAAGTGAAATTAAATGATGAAGATTGAATAGAAGAAAAGTCTATGTGGTTTAGTATAGTAATATAATAATGATTATGAAACAGATTCATAGATTGTGTCTCCATCTGTCACTTCCTGTGCTGAACTTTTTATGAAATCTCAAGCTCTAAACTTTTTAATTATTATTTTTTTAATAGAAGAGGAAAAAAGCTAACTGAATTAGGCAAATACACCAGTCTTTTTAGATTTTTGGCCCAATTATTATTATTTTACATATAAAGATATTTTCAAATCAAGTCATTCTTTAAAGCTATATAATTGTCAATCTACCCATTAATAAAATTTTTAATGTATTAATGTAAAATAATATTTATACAGAGTTTATATATACTTTTTTTAATAATATAATTTTACCAAGTATACTTTTCATGTTTTCACAACATAATCATGGCAAATTTGCTAAGAATATTATTTATTTTTTTGCTAATTTGAATACTATTTCTTTTTTGATTCATTACATATTCATTTTGAATAATGAATCACACCTCATTTATTTTGTACTTGCAATCATTTCTTGCTTCATTGTGACAAGGTTCTCTCTCATTATTGAGAAAGATGAATGAATTAAATGTTTTAGGCTTAATCTTAGATTTCTTATCATTAATGAGTATTGAGTCATTCTGGTTCTAAGATTTAACCTAGTGTCACCATTTTTGGCTGTAGCTTAGAGCCTAGACCACATTGGATCAGCCCAATATTAAAATTTTATTTTTCATATTGTTAATTAGCTTAGTTAAATTTATGGAAGTTTTGAATCCAACATTAAATTATCCAATAGTAGCCTAGATTATTTTCTTCTACTAAATGATGGATGATGTTAATGCAATTATAATCAACTGTTTCCAATGTTATCCTGTATAATTTTTCCTAATATAGATATTTGTTATAAGACATTAATAAAAATAGTGATCAAAACAAATAGAAAAAAAGAGAAAATAAAAAGAAGACAATAATAATAAAAAATACAGATAAAAGGATTTAAAAAAACTAATTATGAACAGAAGAAGTTATAAAGTGTGAAAAAATCAATGAGTTTAGGAGTGAATAATTGCTTGCATAATATGATGAACAATATTTAAGAAAATTAATCAAAAATGAAGTTTAGCAGTTACATAATTATCGATCAGAAACCATTTGCAAGCAAGACATCATTTTTTTTCATAAAAGTCTACATTTTCACTCAATTACAAAAGCAAACTCAAGAATATTTTACCATTACAAAATTCTTTATTACCAAGTAACTTGCTTATTATCTTTTCAATTTTTTTTTTAATTTTTATATATTTTGAGGATTTATTTTTTCTTGCCTAATCATAATTTGATGAATATAGATGATAATTTAGAAGCAAAACATTTAAGTATGACATCACTGTTAATTATCACTATACAAATATAAGTATATAAATATAATTTTAATATAAAGTAATAAAGTATATACATGTAACATAAACAGTTATTTCAGTGGGTGCATGAATGCTGATCCAGTTGAATCTGATAAAGCTAAAATGCAGTATTTGGGAAGGATTCTTATCAAGTTTTAAGTTCAGTGCTGTTTTCTAGTGCCACTTAAAGTTGTATAGTTTGATATATATTTGTACATTGGGCTCTGGTCTCAGATCATTGCTTTTTGGTCAGTGAAAAAAAGATTTAGAAATTATCAGTTCCAAAGTTTTATGTTCAAAAAAGAAAGAAAAAAAAATTTTTTTTACATGTAAATAATTTTATATTTGCATAGTATATAAATATAAAATAGATTTTTTTGTAAGTAAACAATTTTACATTTGCATAAAGTATAAATATAAAATAGATTAAAAATAATTAATGATTTGTATACTTATGTTGTAACGGTCAGAAACGTGTGAGTCATTAACATAGTACAGAATTCGACCACCACACAGAACTGCAGCATTATCTAGATAGTGAAGCTACCCATAGTACTGAGTTCGAACATAGTTTATCAGTTCCACAATACAATCTACGAAACAATGAAGCTGATGCTACATTAGTAAATACTTCTTTAGGCATGGTGATCAGGGAGATGCAAGAGAATCAGGAATTTTATTTCGAGTTAGCCAATAATAACACTAATATTAAATATTTATATTTTAAAGAATCGAGGAAATATTATATGAAATGGGTATCGAATAAATAAAGATGTAATGGCAGACATATAGTTTGAAATTATTTATTTAAAACATTTGAATAATAAATCATTTAACTAATAATATTTGGTAAGATTTAAAATATCAGTAGCGGGATTTTCCGTTACTGTTAGATATTAGAGAGATACATTTATTTATATAGCTGACATAATCTAGCTGCCTAAATTCTTGAGCAAGTATTTCAAGAGCATGCCTTCGAGATTTATATCTTTGCAATGCAAGAGTCTAAATTAGGATTTATAATAGTAGTGGCGGACATATATTTATTTAATTAAATAAGATATTTAGAAATTACTATGGGCAAATATTTATTTGAGAGTGAGTTTATGTCACTAATGCAGAGACAGAGTTATACATTGAATAATAAAGTTAATACGAAGAAACACGTGGTATGTCTAGAAAGCCATATAAGGGTGGCAGTATATTGAAACTGCGAAGCCGTGGATGAGTTTAGAACAACGGGTTGGCATTTTCCGTAGGCCCAAAGAGATAAGGTGTCACATAAGCATAACCAAGGGCAAGTAGTTTGTGCCCCAATTGCTTCTTGGCTGCATGATGTTTGTCAAGCCCTATGGAACATTTATTAGTTCACTTGTGTAGGATGACTGGGATATTTAAATCCTAAAGAATCCGGAGTATCCAAGGCTTCTAATAGGTCATCGCATCTCTAAAACATAACACATGTATAATTTATGGACTATTCTTCTAAGATTGAAATATATTTGTATAACTCGGCTCTACATTATCAACATTTAATAAAGAACGTTTGCGACTCTCAAAGAAATGTAATTAATGGAATTATTACTTAAAAAAATTAATAAAATATAAAAACAATAGGTATCTAAGTGGGTATTAATGACTAATATGTCAGTCATTTGTTAAGTAGTAGACTCCTGCATTACAATAAATGAAGCATTGAATACGTGTCGATTTATATAAAAATATTAATATAAAAAAAAATGATTTATTTACATAAAAATATTAAGTTGTTTATGGAAATAAATATTAATGAAGATTTGACACATATCCACTGTTTCAAGAAGTCATAGATTTATACTAAGAAAATTTTGAGCATGCTATAATTAGATAATAAAATGTAAATTTTAGAAATATGTACCCAAGAAAGATAGAATTAGGCAAGCTAGATTATTAAAGAAATTTACAGAAGAAATTAATTAAATTCAATTTTACAAATTATAGTTTTGCAAATGAGAATTTTACAGTTTATAAGTTATATAAAGAATGAGCTATAGCATGATATTAGTAGAGTACTCTAGAGCTTGGGTATTACAGGTACCTGTTTTATGAAAAGTTTTCCAAATCAGTGGTCAATAGCAAATTGTTCATGATTCCAAGCAGTAGCAGTTCTTTCCAGCATTTAGGTGATTTAGTTATTTGAATAGCAGCAGCAGCTTTCTGATTGTGGGCAGCAGATCCTTTTGGTTGATTTTATGGAAGACACGGGCGTAGGTTCATGGCAGATAATTGACCATCTCTGGGGAGAATAGTCTTTAGCGCTTTCTACTCACACATATTGTGGTAGGTAACTTAATTTATATATCTGGAGACTCTCTCTGATCGAGAGCAAAGCTAAAGTTAAACTGAAAGTTCCCAGAAAGTTTAAAATGTTCCCCTTTCTTGATCTTATCTTTTACTTTTTGTTATATTTATTTTTGGATTCAATCATTTGCCCCGAGGATAGTCAATACATTCTTATATGTTTAATTTATATAGAAAGCTGCTTTACTATTGTTCACATTTAATTTTACATTTACATTTTTGATAAATAGATTTTAGGAAATTTTTCTTTTTAATTAATCTATTATCTCTCACGACCACTATTACATCAGATTTCTAAAATTATTTTTAAATGAAATTTAAACAAAGCAATAAATAACGAACTTTATAATTTAAAATAATTGGTTAAAATTATATATTTTTATATACTAAAAAAAATACAAATTACATTAATTATTTTTATCTATTGCTTTAAATTTGTTATCGAAACGTGTGTGTGTTTATGGTGGATTTTACATATATTTATTCATTTTTAATATTGCTATACACACAATTCGATACCAAAAAAGTTTAAATTTGGGTAGGATAGAGTGGTGTGTGAGAGACGATAGAAAAGGTGAAACTTAAGATTCGAATGCGAATTTTACTGTTTCAATGTCAAATATTCTTTTAAGTTTTTTTTATTAAAAGACAATTTATATGATAAAAAAAATATGTAAGGGGATGGAATTAATTGTTAGAATTGATTCATGTGGTATCCAAAATTGCTTGCTTACATTTCAAAATGATAACAAAGAGGATCTAGTAATGTAGTAAAAATATTAACCAGGTCTATCCCTTACTAATCTTTATTCTTATAAATAATCTGCAACTCTGTCCAAAAATAGTTGATAACTAATCAGTTTATCTGTATGTCTATCTATTTACCTACCTATCTATCTATCCATCCATCTATCTATATATCTTTCTGTCTGTCTGATTCTTTATCTGACTATCTATCTATCCATTTATTTATATTTTTCAAACAGATATGAAAAATTAATATAAAATAAGAACTGTAAATATCAATGTTCAAATTTACATCAAGATTTTAGTTATTTGATTTGCACATAACTTTCTTCATTCCTAGACTAAGTAAAATGGTTTGAAAGTTTTACTTTATTTACTAAATTACCAAAGGCTGATGCACCTTAAAAATGCTTATGTGACAGCCAATCAGATGTAATAATGACTCCATGTGAAACTCTCAATTCAAAAACACAAGCCAGAAATATGAGAAAAAAATGGAACCCACCTTCTTCTCTACTTAAATTTATATATAAATAAACCAGACTCAAGCATTTAATGAATTAAATGTGAAGGTGTTTTAAGCTTCATGTTCTTAGTTCAGAATGCTTGAGTCTGGCTTATTTATATATAAATTTAAATAGAGAAGAAGGTGGTTTCATCTTTTTCTCGTATTTCTGGCTTGTATTTTTGAATTGAGAGTTCCATGTACAGTCATTATTACATCTGATTGGCTGTCACATAAGCATTTTTAAGGCACATCTGTCAAAAGTTTTAGCCTTTCATGTTATTATTATATCATCTGCTTGCGCTTAATAAATTTAATATTTTTAAATTATCAAAAAAAAAATGTGGTTAAACAATTAAAGTTATTTAAAATGTTAGTATTGTCTTGAGTGATAGAGTAACAGATTTAAAAGCTAAAGATTTCTGAATCAATTCTAAAGTTATTACTTTTAGTGCTCCAATATCATATGTCTACCAAAAAAAGTAATCATTCTATTTTTTTTATTTTTTCTACTGTTTAAATGTTTATTAATTACATATATAAAATTATAGTGATATTACTATTATTAATATTAATATTATTGTTAATTATTGTCAATATTATGATTTTACCAACTTGTAAATAAGCATAGCCATTTTTAAAAAAACAGGAAAAGAAAAAAAATTAAAGATGAGTTTTATAATGCATCTAAATGCCAACTAATGAACTACAAATCATAAGAAGAAGCACCCATTACAAAGGAATATGGTCATTCCAAATCCAAATTAAAAAAATATCAAGACAATAATAATGATGACAATAATAATAGTAATATTCCCAGATGAGTTTTGAATAATTTTATATAAACCAATCAGTGAGTGGCAAATATGTCACCACACACACACACACATACATATAACATGCTTTATTTAATATTTTGTATTGATCTTACTTAACTTTCATAGAAAACTTTCCTTTCTTTAAGACTCAACATATTATTTATTAGTAGTTCTTTGTATTACATTTTCAGCCATTTTTTCCAATGAAAGCACATAACTCTTTAGACTGTCTTTGATATGACCTTTATAATGTCAATGAGTTCTACTTTTTCAATAAAAATCATAATCATGTTTACCATAAAGTACTTTTTGTAGAAAGTCTGTTATCATTTATTGGATTCACTTGTCCATGATGGCTTGCAGTTTTATATATAACTAATTTTGGTGCAGAAGTTATATTACCATGGTAAGATGTTAAAACTTGCCATAAGCAGAAATAGCACATAGGAATATTAACATCTAAGTCCAAATTTGTCTTTAAAAAACTATCATGTTATTTACATTGATTCAGATTCTCATATTGATAATTACCCAAAATAAGAATTGCTGAAGATTTTTCTTTCAACACTGGCTAACAAATACGTTTGTATTCAAAGCTTAAATATATTCTTAGACTATTTGAATAGAGAATAATTCAGAAAAGAAAGCATTCTTGTATTTACTTTTAATCTGCTCAAATTAAAACTTCTCCCACCAAACTTCTTTATCTTGATACATGCTTTATGAAGTTGTTTAGAAAAAATTATAAAGACTATTGTAATGAGAATATGATAACAATATTGGCATCAGTATGGGATTTGAACATTCTATTATCAGATTTTTAATGGTATGGATGGTTGAAGAGTTTGAGGGTAAAGTAGATTGAAGCATGTCCATTAAAGTATAAAGATTTGCTATTTTAGTATAAACTGAGTGCTGATTATATATATATATGAAAAACAAAAAACACAAGTTAAAAACTTGCATACGCTTGTATTTATGACTATAGATGGTGTTATACCAAAAACACCTTCAAGCGTTTGTTTACATAAACGTCAGAGCGAGTATTTCACTATCTCTAACTTAATTTCCACCTTCATATCATGATTTCAAGCTATTTGCTATCGTCAGTGAAGGATAGGATTAAGAAACTAGATCTAAAACACAAACTCTGAGGGTTTAAGAAACAGTTTCTATTCAGCTTGCAAGCGTGAATCTTTTAGACATGTAATGTCTTCAAACTCAGCATCGCATGCCACATAGCTGAGTTTGAAGACATTACATGTCTAAAAGATTCACGCTTGCAAGCTGAATAGAAACTGTTTCTTAAACGCTCAGAGTTTGTGTTTTAGATCTAGTTTCTTAATCCTGTCCTTCACTGACGATAGCCAATAGCTTGAAATCATGATATGAAGGTGGAAATTAAGTTAGAGATAGTGAAATACTCGCTCTGACGTTTATGTAAACAAACGCTTGAAGGTGTTTTTGGTATAACGCCATCTATAGTCATAAATACAAGCGTATGCAAGTTTTTAATTTGTGTTTTTTGTTTTTCATAAATGTACCTTTGAGATCTTTATTGCAATGATATATATTGCAGAGACTTCTACTATGTGGTGATGCTGAACTGATATCAGACCCATGTAGCTATCTGGCATGCGATGCTGAGTTTGAAGACATTACGTGTCTAAAAGATTCACGCTTGCAAGCTGAATAGAAACTGTTTCTTAAACGCTCAGAGTTTGCGTTTTAGATCTAGTTTCTTAATTCTGTCCTTCACTGACGATAGCAAATAGCTTGAAATCATGATATGAAGGTGGAAATTAAGTTAGAGATAGTGAAATACTCGCTCTGACGTTTATGTAAACAAACGCTTGAAGGTGTTTTTGGTATGACGCCATCTATAGTCATAAATACAAGCGTATGCAAGTTTTTAACTTGTGTTTTTTGTTTTTCATAAATGTACCTTTGAGGTCTTTCTTGCAATGATATATATTGCAGAGACTTCTACTATGTGGTGATGCTGAACTGATATCAGACCCATGTAGCTATCTGGAATGCGATGCTGAGTTTGAAGACATTACGTGTCTAAAAGATTCACGCTTGCAAGCTGAATAGAAACTGTTTCTTAAACGCTCAGAGTTTGTGTTTTAGATGTAGTTTCTTAATCCTGTCCTTCACTGACGATAGCAAATAGCTTGAAATCATGATATGAAGGTGGAAATTAAGTTAGAGATAGTGAAATATTCGCTCTGACGTTTATGTAAACAAACACTTGAAGGTGTTTTTGGTATAACGCCATCTATAGTCATATATATATATATATATATATGTGTGGATGTGTGTATGGGGTGGGAGAGATGATAATCTGAACCAAGGGATGAGTACTGGTTCAGCATGAAATAGGTAATTATTTATCTTTTTTGCAGGTGAGTGGTCATATGTATTATTAGCATGAGATAGTGCGGATAGTTAAAGGGTGCTTGAAAGTCTGAGTTCAAATCCCTTATATTTATAATGAGAATAGAAAATGAAATTGTATATGATACATATCATTGTTTAATACCCATTTTCATTTCAGATCCTTACTCAGGTTTGTTTCCAATAGTAATAGCACTTTTTCTTATTTTATTATGTAGAAATTGTATAATATGTTTAAACTTCAATGGACAATCATTTAATTCAAATAGTGATACAGACTTGAACATTTGATTAATGAAATCAAATATTTTATTAAAAAAGTACATAATTAACTTACTCATTTTCATCCATTTTTCTGCATTTGTTTAGCTACAAAATTCTTGTCTATAATTCTTTTTGAGTCTCTAAAATTACATTAAGTCCATAGGAATCATTAATCTATGATTGGAAACAATTTATTTACAAAATTCTTGAAAGTACTTTTCTGAATAAGATATCCCTTGATAATTACTGAAATCATGTCTAATCCCTTTATTTTTATAAATTGTAACAATGTTGGTATGCTTTTAACAGTACATACAGTCCTCAAAGCATTCCAACATTTTTAAAACTAACACATCACTACCTATTTCAAATCTTCTCAAGGAATCACATCAGAAACTTTAGTGTTTTAATTTTTAAAAATACAGAAAGCTATTTAATTTGACAAATCTGAATATTTTTATTTAAATATAAATGAATAGGTAAAATAGATATATCATTAAAAGTAGTTACTTTAAAATTTTTATCATTATTCTAATAGTAATCAAAATATAGACCCATTTAAAATATTATTATGATTACATAAGAGTACTATGTGAGTTTAATATAATTATTATACCTTTAGTGCATCAAAAAAAAATTTAAATTATCATGAGCAGTGAATGTATATCTCCGTTGCAGTTTTAATCCATTTTTCCTTTTAAAGTAATATCAGTTATTGAAATTTGCCTTTAATTTTGTATGCTGATATTAAAACTACAGATTCAATTTATTACTTTGTCAAATAAAAAATATGTTTTCTTTTAACTAAATGACTAATAATAGAATTATTAACAGATGTCAAGTCAGGATTTTGTATTTAGTGAATAGACTTCCTCATAATCACAATATACTTTAAGAGAATTCCAATGCCTCAAAACATGACAGTTTTGAATTACATATATAATTTTTTATACCATCTCATTTTAGACTGTTTACTTAATATCTTTTGATGGAATTTCATCTTTGGAAAATATTTTTTACTATCTTCAATTATATCTTCTCAATAAAAACAATCAATATTGCATCCTTGATTAATATTTACAATGTAAACAATTGTCTATTCGATTTTATTTGTTTCGTCTAATCCAAGGAAGACATTTTTTACAGTGATAGATTCAAGATTATCAGATGTAAAACTTGGAGAACATAATGAATAGTTTTACGATTTTTTAATTATAATTTAAGAATCTTAAATGAAATTTTATCAATAAATTTGATATAATAACAATCATATATATGATTAAATACCTTTGCTATAATTATGATGATTATCATGATGAATTATCCCATTTTTAACTTATTAAAAGCAATATGTCTATTTATGATTGTATAGTATCTCCACATCTATGTATTTTTTATATCTAAACATTTAATAAAATAATTAATTTACCTTCTTTATTTGATAACCATCCAGTACAAAACGAGACGAATATTTATTTTTTATTACTAAGTTTTTTAACATTATTTAGTAAACTAATAATTGCACATAAAATATTAAACCATTGTTCATTCATTAAATATAAAAAATATCGCAATTATTAACATACTTTAATTCTGTAATTCAAAAAGGTTAAATCCTAGTTTTTACTTTTAATAATAAAATAAAATATCCAATATCAAGGTTATATCATTTCCTGATATCTGCTCTATAATACCATTAAAATGAAATGTAAACTGAAAAAAGTAAAAAATCTCTACTTGTAAGTAACATTTTTCACCATCTGTAAAAAATATTTTCTTTTGTACCATAATTTTAGCTGCTACATAGATTAATAAACTTCTATGAACAATCAGTTATTTTAAAGCATTGCCACAGATATTTTGGATTAATTAAATAAAAAAAGGTCTTGACTAAAACAATAAAAGAAATTATATCAAATTTTGTTTCCAATACTCTTTTTACAATTGATTGACGACAAAAATCACATTTATAATACTTCCTGATGTCTGATAAACCACTTATCTTTATATGGAAACAAATTATTAATAAAATCTTTGAAAGTATTTTTACTGTAATGGAAAACAATGTTTTATGATAAATATGGAAGTTTTTTATCACTTTTTTTATAAATTAGAAAAATTAATGCATCTATAAAATCAGATGTCAAAACATTATAAATTCATATATTTAGTTTTAGAGCTATAAATAATCACCAAATTTTAAAACTCCAAAAATCAAAATATAATTTTCTTTTCTATTTTTAATATTACAAAGAGGTATTTTAACTCACAAATCTATTTTTTTTCTACTTTTAAATAAATCAGATCTGATGCATATATCATTAATGCAGGCATCTAAATTTTTGTAACACTATATGAAATATGATCAAAATACTTCTGCCATTTCCTCAATCTATTATAATTATTATCATGACTTTTCTTAACATGATTATGACAATTTTTTTATTATATGCAAATATGTAATGTGTTCATATGTCAACAATTGAATGTTTATACATGCAATTTCAATCCATATATCTTTTTTAAACATTTTTCATAGTCATTGAATTTCTGATTTTAAATATCTAAATTTATTATGAAGTTAACATTTCTTTTATTATTTAATCTACCAGAAAATATTATGTTCTTTGATTAACCAAAAGACTATTGTTTAAAATTCAGTGAGGAATTTTATAAATAAATCCAAGAGCAGATTTATTTTTATCCACAATACCTTCTTCAATTCTTTCATAGCTACATTTTCATTGACCTGATCACACTTTTTGTAGTCATTCAATATTTTACTTCATTATTAAATCTTTTTTCTACATTAAAATTTAATAAATTGGATTTGTTAGAAATATAAGTTGGCAAATAAAAAAAAATTAAACAAAAATATATTTAAATTTTGCAAAAATAATAATAATAACATGAATACTTAATAAGAATAATGTAGTTTTTTCCATTCAACAATGTAAAATAATGCAATCAAGTGAACAACTGCAGAAAATTAATAAAATCTTCACTGACAAAAATTTATTTTAAAATGAAAATAAATAAATGTGAACTCCTGATAAATCTAAAAACTTTTGTTACAAAATTTAAAATTGCATTTATAATTTTTAAAATATCTCAAAAGATCCTATTGCAGTATCAATAAAGGTGTTAGTGATCAGTTTCACAAGGCATGGTCATCATACTAGATCTTATTTTTTATTAGTATTATACTAGAATTTGTTAACTCCTATTTTTAAAAGTAAAATATATACATATAAAATAAAAGTGTAATTATTTATATTTTTTATTATATAAAAATAATTATGTCTCTTTAATAAATTACACAAAATTTAAACTTTTTGCTATTCCAACAGTTTTGTAGTAATCCTGCAAATGCTCTCAAAATTGGCTAACAATGAACTACATTTATAAAACATGTGGAAGTTGCACTAAATTTCTTTGATTTTGCTATTGATTAGAAAGTACTAACCTCTTCATATTTTTAAAATTAATGAATCAGTATTCCTTAATTCATAATTTTGCTGGTTTTTTTTAAAATTTTTCTAGCAAAATATCACTACAGAAGGTCACAGAAGCATTAAGGAAAGTTAATGGCAAATTCTGCCATCACTAAATGAAGATCTTCACCTTACTTAATGAATTAGTTAAGAGATTTTCATCTATAGCAATATCACAGATAATTAGCTTACAAAAAAAACCTAGTTAGACATCAAATTTATGATAGGCAAATTTGCATCTAATAATTCTAAGATAGAGAATGAAGAAAACATGATAATATTAAACCCTTGCTACATAGTTTAGTTGACTCAGAAAGAAATGCTATCTTCTTCATTATCATTATTATTATATTTTTACCACATCTCTCCTAAATAATATATCAAGATTGAAGATGATTTACATTGTCATTTATGGAATTCATCATAGCTTATAAGAAAAACTTATAATTAAAATGTATAATTCTTTTAAATATGCCATTTATTATTATTATTATTATTATTATTATTATTATTATTATTATTATTATTATTATTATTATTATTATTATTATTATTATTATTATTATTATTATTATTATTATTATTATTATTATAATAATAACAATTATTTTTATTATTATTATGGTTATTATTATTATACTTTTAATTTCTTTTAAATTTTTCTGAAATTGCTTCTAGAAACAAAAATGAAAGCTATCATTGATATCGATTTTTTTTAAAAAATGACAGAAATAAAACTAATATTTGAAATAATATCCAATTTAAATTTTACTCACGAGGTATTTGTTTAAACTATTACAGACAGAAATTGACGAAACAAAAAAAAATTGAGGATAATTTGCAAGTTTAATTAAATAATATGCGGGTTTTAGTTATAGGCTATTCAAAATAAACTATAATTTAAAAAGAAAGCCGTTTATTAAACATTTAATTGTAATTATATATGGTAAGACTGAATTTATTTACTATTATAATATTGTATTTTTAAAATAAAATAATTTGTAAACATTTTTTTTTATTTAATGAATTTTCTCTGAAAAAATCCTACAGCAATTGATTATTTTAATTTTCAAATATAAAATGTTTTTATATGCCAAAGGTGAGTACCATGCTGGTGAAATGACATACAGAAACCCTAAGGATTAGGCGTTCAACTTGCCACATTGCTTGGCTAATTACATAGTATTCGTATATATGTGCACGTCGGCAGATTTTTATAAATTCGCCAATTAATTAAAAAAAACTATTACATTATTTATGTTTTTATTTAAAATGCAATAAAAATATCTGTTAATTCAGTGAGTAATATTTTCTACAATGTAAAATTAGTTAGTGTTATACATTTAAGACATCATTTTTTAATAAAGATTACATAACAAAACTAATAAGTGAATTTTATTTATAAAATTATGTCTTTGATTAGGTGAAAGGTTATTGATATTATCTCTCTTGGCAGAACATTAATCGGCAACGAACTAAATGGCCGAACTTCATATCTATTTAGTGGCTAACTTATAGATAGATAGATAGATAGATAGATAGATAGATAGATAGATAGATAGATAGATAGATAGATAGATAGATAGATAGGTAGGTAGGTAGGTAGGTAGGTAGGTAGGTAGGTAGGTAGGTAGGTAGGTAGGTAGGTAGGTAGGTAGGATAGGTAGGTAGGTAGGTAGGTAGGTAGGTAGGTAGGTAGGTAGGTAGGTAGGTAGGTAGGTAGGTAGGTAGGTAGGTAGGTAGGTAGGTAGGTAGGTAGGTAGGTAGGTAGGTAGGTAGGTAGGTAGGTAGGTAGATAGGTAGATAGGTAGGTAGGTAGATAGGTAGGTAGATAGATAGGTAGATAGATAGATAGATAGATAGATAGATAGATAGATAGATAGATAGATAGATAGATAGATAGATAGATAGATAGATAGATAGATAGATAGATAGATAGATAGATAGATAGATAGATAGATAGATAGATAGATAGATAGACAGACAGACAGACAGACAGACAGACAGACAGACAGACAGACAGACAGACAGACAGACAGACAGACAGACAGACAGACAGACAGACAGACAGACAGACAGACAGACAGACAGACAGACAGACAGACAGACAGACAGACAGACAGACAGACAGACAGACAGACAGACAGACAGACAGATAGATAGATAGACAGACAGACAGACAGACAGACAGACAGACAGACAGACAGACAGACAGACAGATAGACAGACAGACAGACAGACAGACAGACAGACAGACAGACAGACAGACAGACAGACAGACAGACAGACAGACAGACAGACAGACAGACAGACAGACAGACAGACAGACAGACAGACAGACAGACAGACAGACAGACAGACAGACAGACAGACAGACAGACAGACCATTGACCCTGAATAAATTTGATCTGACAATGAAATTTGTTTTTAACCATTGTTATAAATATCTTTATTGTATTTTTGGCATTCTATAATTACCATACCATTCAAAATGATCATTAAATTTAAAAGACATTTTCTAATTTATTTACATTTTTTAAATGTTAAATAGAAAATTATACTAATGTAACTCATATCCCACATATTTTAAATAAATTATTTTCATTTGAGTTATAAATGCTCTTTTAGAATTGTAATTTCTATTTGAAATATTCATTTATTTTTTATAGTATATATATAATATTGTATGATACATAAAATCTTTGCAATTTATTAAATGGTAAATTACAGGTTTTTTAAGGCTACCCAAAATTCTGATTATAGGACAAATCTCACCAGCACTTACTATTTATAACATTGGGAATTCAGCAGTTATCTATAATAAAAACTTTTTTAGGGTTATTTTATTTTTAGAATGTAAAAAGTAGATGTAATATTGTTTTTTCATTTAATATAAATATAGAGCAAATTAAGGATCTCTCATAGTGCTTCAATTGCCATGCCTGAGACTGGTCTCAAGTGCAAGCTGCTATTATTGGAATTTTTTTTCAAGAAACAACATATAGCCAATCCATCTGACCATTTCAATGTTGATTGATAAATGGCTAACTTTTCTGAGAAGAGAATAAAACAATAATGAAAAGACATTCAAATGTTCACTACATGTCATTTTTCCCCCTACTTCACTTTACATTTATGAGAAGGACTACTGAAGAAGCCTTGTCTTGTAGCAGTCTATTTAAAAATCGATCACTTATGAAAAAACAAAAAGATAAAACAGCCTTAAAATAGCTATTCTAAAGTAAAAGTTTCTCCAACAACATTTTGCTAAAGAAACATTGAAAGAGAAGATATTTATTACTCACCAAGTTCACCAAAGGCTGGCAAATGTTTTTTTCTAGTTGTTAATAATAGTAGAACTCATTTATCAATCAATGATTGGTTGATTTATGGGTTGCTATCTAAAAAAAATCTAAGACTATTTAAAAAAATAATAATTGATTGGTTTATTACTGGAGTTCATACAAAGTTCAATAACTGAAAATGTTAGAGCAGAGTCACAATACACAGATCTTGCGTGACTGTATCAATGAAGTAAACATTGCAAGGTAAAAAGTAATTGACTAATTTATTATCAGGGATTCAATTCCTAAAAAATTTAAGCATTAGTAGTGATGGAGTTGACCTGTGATTACTGAATGTTGACTTTTAAAATCTGCCACTCAATCACTTAATCAAATGCACAAGATATGTTATTTACAATGTGGTATAAGAGTTAAATAATCATAAGTTTTAAAATGCAACCAATGTTTATTTCAATAAAAAATAATGGTTGTTAATTTTAAGTTTTGTTTATGAACTGAATAAGTAATGTATCATCATCATCATTTTCAAATATTATCAGTTCATTGTAGAAAGAAGGTCTCTCCAAGTTCAATCCACCTTCTCTGATTTCCGGTCTCTCTTCTCCATATCACCCCACATACTTTCTTATTTTATTTATCCATATCACATGCAATCTCTTTCTGGGCTTTTAAAATCTCTTGGGATTCAGTTTATGATTTCAACTTTTCATCTATTATTATCTCTTCTAGCAAGATATCTATCCCATCTTTACTTCAATATCTTAATTCTTTCAACAATGTTTGTTCTTTTACCCATGTACTTCATTTTTGATATCTTCTTATTACTCCTAACATGCATCTCTCAATATTTTTTAAGTGATCTGAAGTCTCTGTACTGTTCTTTTGTTAAGTATTCAAGTCTCAGATTCATAAGTAAGAACTGGTAAAATGTTTCAAACACACAGGCATGTTTTTTTTTAAAAATATATTGTGTTGTTTCTATTAAAAGCACATCAAATGCATTCTCTTTCTGGGCTTTTATAATCTCTTGGGATCCAGTTTATGATTTCAACTTTTCATCTATTATTATCTCTTCTAGAAAGATGTCTATCCCATCTTTACTTCAATATCTTAATTCTTTCAACAATGTCAGTGACAATGTTTGTTCTTTTACCCATGTATTTTATTTTTGATCTCTTCTTATTACTCCTAACATGCATCTCTCAATATTTTTTAAGTGATCTGAAGTCTCTGTATTGCTCTTTTGTTAAGTGTTCAAGTCTCAGATTCATAAATAAGAACTGGTAAAATGTTTCAAACACATAGGCATGTATTTTTTTTTAAAAAAATATTATGTTATTTCTATTAAAAGCACATCAACCAAGTTTAATTCTATGATTAATTTTATCCATAAGATTTCCATCTGTAGTAGTAGCTTGACTAAGGTATTTGTAGTTGCTAACTTCTTTTAATTTATCATGATCAATCTTTATTTTCATCTATTGAGAAAATCCATTGAACATTACACCAGTCTTTTTAACATTTACTTTTAGCCATACTCTCTCACTTTCATCTGATAACTCTTGCAACATTTTCTGAAGCTCTGAAACATTATTTACAAAAACAACTACATCATCTTCAAAATCTAGATAACTTAAATAATTTCTTTTCCATCTTAATCCACAAAATATTTATTGCATTACTGTTGTAAAAAGTTTTGGATATATAAAGTTACCTTAATCTTCCTAGAATCATTATGTAATCTAATTGTTGATGTTGCATTTTTATAAATATTCTTCAAAATATAACAATATCCTGAGTCTATACCTTGATAATCAAATGCTTTAATCACTAAAGAAATGCTTAGAGAATCAAATAACTTTTCATAATCTACAAATCAAAATTATAATGGCCACTCATAATATTTATGGTTCTTTTCTATAGTTTCTCTTAATACTTAGATATCTTGTTCTGTTGGTTGGTTCTCTATAGAAGAGTTGTAATTTATTTTGGTAAAAATCTTGTATAAAAGTGATAAAAGACTGATAGGTGGGTAATTTATAATATCTTTTTTATCATCTTTTTAAAATATTAATATTAATACTGCATTCTTCTTTATCATTTAGACATTTGGTATATAATTTTCCAAATTTTTTTCTATTTCTTCACCTGCTTCTTTTAAGATGTCAAATATAATTCCATTATTACATGAGCTTTTGTATTTTTCATAAATTTAATTGCAAGTCTCACTTCATCATTTAAAATCCTGGAAAATTCAGAGGATATCATAGTTTTAGGAGGTACTTTCCTCTTCTTTATTATTATTTAATTTTTATAGATGATGACATCTCAGTTTTTAGTAATAGTTTCATTTTTATTATTACAGAAATAAGTTACCTACTAACATCAAAATGTTGCATTACACTCTTGAGACTTTTATTCTTTTCTATAGCTTTTCTTGCTAGTTCACAAGTATACTTTCTTATATTATTATCAACTCTTTTTTGCACCATTTTAACACTTGACAAAATTCAAGGTATTTAATCTTTTTTAATGGATCATTTTTATATATTTTCATATTCCTCCTTTTCTTCATAAATTCTCTAGTCTCAGTAGAAATTTTATTAATCAAATATTGCTTTTTTTGTACCAGCTGTCTTTACTGCAGTGTTTAAAAGTGTATCAGTTATTTTCCTATGATTTCATTCAAATCTAAATAATATTAAAAATATGTTAATTTTTAAATAACGATTTACAAGTTCTAATTTAAATTTATTAGATTTTTTTTGAAAATTAGGAATATCAATTGAATATCCTTTTTCTAATTTTTGTCTCTGTAGATTTCCATTAACATGTATCTTATATCTCATTAATTGAAGGTCACTTTCTGTGTTGAGTTTATTAAGAACATTACAATCTTAAACTATAATATTGAAATACAAGTATAATGTATCTAATTAATGTAGGGGTGATTAAAGTGAATTTGAACCCAGACTTTCAAGCACCCTAAAGTCACTCACTTTATCCAATATTACTGACACACATGACCACATACTTGTGAAAAAGATAAATGATTTCCAATATACATATTCTAAGCTGAATCAGCAACTATCAGTTGGTCTGAACCATCTCCCATATATATACATATATAAAACTATATATATATATATGATAAACAAAAATGCAAGTTAAAAAACTTGCTAACGCTTGTATTTATGTCCACAGATGGCGTCCTACCAAAAACACCTATCAAGCGTATTTTCGTTTACATAAACGTCAGAGTAGTTAGTATTCACTATCTCTAACTATAATTCCACTTTCAGATCATGATTTCAAGCTATTTGCTATCGTCAGTGAAAGACAGGAATAAAGAAACTAGATCTAAATACAAACTCTGAGCGTTTATGAAACAATTTCTATTCAGCTTGCAAGCGTGAATTTTTTAGACACGTAATGTCTTCAAACTCAGCATAGCAAACCAGATAGCTATATGGGTCTGATCTCAGTTCAGCATCACCACATAGTAGAAGCCTCTGCAATCTATATCATTGCAAGAAAGACCTCAAAGGTACATTTATGATAAACAAAAATGCAAGTTAAAAAACTTGCTAACGCTTGTATTTATGTCCACAGATGGCGTCCTACCAAAAACACCTATCAAGCGTATTTTCGTTTACATAAACGTCAGAGTAGTTAGTATTCACTATCTCTAACTATAATTCCACTTTCAGATCATGATTTCAAGCTATTTGCTATCGTCAGTGAAAGACAGGAATAAAGAAACTAGATCTAAATACAAACTCTGAGCGTTTATGAAACAATTTCTATTCAGCTTGCAAGCGTGAATTTTTTAGACACGTAATGTCTTCAAACTCAGCATAGCAAACCAGATAGCTATATGGGTCTGATCTCAGTTCAGCATCACCACATAGTAGAAGCCTCTGCAATCTATATCATTGCAAGAAAGACCTCAAAGGTACATTTATGATAAACAAAAATATATATATATATATATATATATATATATATATAAATCAGTACTCAGTTTATATTAAGACAGAAAATGTACACTCATTAATGGACAGGCTTCAATGTTCTCCACTCTTCAACTATTCAGCCAGTCCTATCATTAAAAATCTGATGATGGAATACTCAAAGACCTTGATGATGTCAATATTATAATCATACCCATATTTTGACCTTAAGACAATATGATCCTCATATGTAGGACTTTAATATGTCCATTTAAAAAGACCTTAATATGTCCATTTAAATACACAGAAGAGAGATGGGCAGAATGCATACTGAATATGTATTGTTGAAATACAAATATAATGTGTATACTTAAAATAGATATAATTAAAGGAATTTGAACCCAGTCTTGCAAGCTCCCTACAGTCATACACTCTATCTGATATAACTGATGCACATAATCATGTACATGTGGGAAAAAACAATCTCAAATATATGTATTTCATGCTGAACCAGCACTCATCAGTTGGCCCAGATCATCATCTCCCACACACATATATAATCAGTGCTTCCTTTATATTAAGATAGCAAATGCTTGCTTTATATTAAGACAGCAAATATGACTATAATATTGGTATTATCAAGGGCTTTGATCATTCTATCAGATTTTTAGTGATATGGATGGCTGAAGAATTGGAGAATGGAGAGAACTGAAGCCTGTCCATTAAATATATCTGCTATCTTAATATAAACTGAGTACTGATTATATATATTTATGTGTGTGTGTGGGAGATGATAATCTGGACCAACTAATGAGTGCTGGTTCCACATTAAATACATTTATTGGATATCATTTATTTTTTTCGCATGTATGTGGTCATGTGTATTGGTTATATTGGGTAGAGTGTGTGACTATAGGAAGCTTGAAAGTCTAGATTTAAATTCCTTTTAATTACATCTAGGTTAAGTATATACATTATACTTGTATTTCAATATCACATATTCAGCCTGTATTCTACCCATCCCTCTTCTGTGTATTTTATAGACATATTAAGGTTCTACATCTGAGAAGTCATATTGAATTAAGGTCAACATGTGGGGCTATAATATTGGCATTATCTAGAGTTTTGAGCATTGCATTATCAGGCTTTCAGTGAAAGGATTGAAGCTTGACCATTAAAGTGTGTATATCTGCTATCTTAATATAAACCAAGCACTTATTATATATATGGAAGATGATGATCTGTACCAAATGATGAATGCTGGTTCATCATGAAATATGTATATTGGAGATCATTAACTTTTATCATGTGGTCACACGTATCAATTATATTGGATAGAGTTGATGATTATAGGGAGCATAAAAGTCTGGGTTCAAATCTTAAAATATATATTGTCTGTTAGTCAAAATATAATCCAATTCTGCTATATTTTCATTTGGATGCTTCTGTGTCCATTGTTATATATAGGAATTTTTTCCTGTAAACTTCCCAGTCTACTATGTTCTCTCTATTCTTAACATCATAATCAAATTTTTCTACAGCACTTTTATCTTTCAATTGTTTACCAATTGTAGCATCAAAGTCTCACATAACAATTTAAAAATTTTGTTTGTTCTGATCAAAAGTTATTTATATGAAAATTGTTTACTACTTCATCACTATAAGAGCTTGTTGGGACATAAACCTGAATTATCAGCATTTGGTATCTGCTATTAAGTTGAATTAATTTGAATATCTTGCCTCTTTGTCTGATACACCATCAATCTCCACAATTTTGTTCTTCCATTTTTTATTTATAATAAATACTGGTAAACTTGTACTTCCAATATTTGTGCCTTTATCTTTTTGGTAAAGTACATATCCACTTTTTAAATCAATTGCCTGTTCACTTTTTCATCTAAAATCACAAAATCCTGTAATGTCCCATTTAATATGACAGTTCTTTCAATTATTGCAATTTTCCTTTACTTGAAAGTGATCTGTAGTTGTAAGTACCTAAATAAAAGTTTATCATTAAATGGCAGCCAGGTTCCACAATCAGGAGAGTCTCAGCACCCTTTGCCTTTGGCACCAATCACTGCCTTAGCTGGTAACTTTACAGCCTCCTGGAAATAAGGGCCACAAATTATTTTTATCTGTCATGATTGTAAATATCTTTTAGAAATTTTTTTAGAAAATTTTTTTTCCACACACACATTCATTCTCCCAGAAAAGTCAACTGATATTTTAGTTAAGAGCTATCAGGCAACTGAGAAAAAAGATCTTAGTGTGTCTTAATTTTAAACATAGAGATAAAAAAAAACAATAAACTCATCACACTCACTAATGCATGTTAGTAAACAGGCTATCCATGTTCATATATTATATGAATAATCACATAGTGATAACAGCTCCAATGACAAGAACATCTGGAGTGGACATTAAGAATTTGCCCTTGCTTGGTTCCTTTAAGGCCTATAGGAAAAATTACAGAGTTTCATTTAAGTTAACAACAAATTTTTTACAGCCAAATAATGCATATATTGGTTTAAATGCTGCTGTAACTGCAAGAAAATTGCAATTGAACTTTATACATAGATATAAATAACTTATATAAATCAATACCGATATTTTTGAATAATATTGCAATATAATAGAGCTACATTACCATTGTAGAAGAATTAAAAAAACATAAAGCTTACAAATGCAAACTGTCCACTTTTGCTTTAGAGTTGTTATTATGTGTTTGTGTTAAGTAATATGTTAAATTGTAAAGATATGAAAGTTATTCAGGAGTTTAAAATTTTTAGAAAATTTATGGAATGTGTGGTAAATGTCTGTGAAAGTGATAACGAATATTTAAATGAAAAATCAATGTTAGATGATTGATGAGAAATTAATAAAAACATATTTCCTTAAAGTTACCCCAGTTATCGTACATTTATTACAAATAAGATTTTCAAAATTGATAGCAGCATTGGGACTAATAAGTTAATGCTATATATGACGAATTAAAAAAGATAATTTATTCTATGGTTAAGAAAAATGAAGTATAATCACTTAAACGATTAACCTTAAATCGTACTTCATTGGCAGGTTTACTCAACTAGCAAAATCAGCAGAGGAATGATTAAGGAGAAGTATAAACTTGGTTAGGAAGAGAAATCTAGAGCATAACTTATTTGATTATAAATATAATTTTAATTAAACAGCACGATAATAATTTATGTTTTAAGTTATTACATATGTACACATTTACAAAGACAGACAAATTAAATTAATTGCGCACGTTTGAATGTGTGTGAAAATTTAAATTTCCAACGTTCATTTAACTAATGAAAAAGTTTAAATTTAGTTCCAAATGCATTCTTATCAAATAATTTTTTATTGTTTGAATAAGGATTGTTTTGTTTTTTTAACTCGTTATCAGATTTACTTCAAACAAATTAGATTTAAGATTAGTTAATATGTGAAAACGATAAATAATCTAGGTTTATTTTTCATTTTCATACAATATTAGAATGTAGAATAATATTAGAAAGTTATCTCATAAAGTTATATAAATATCAAAAGGACTTGTGTTATTCATTCATTTTGATACCAGCTCCAACAGATAATCTGACTATGTTCTAATATACTGCTATTTTTCCTGTATTTCTTTCCACAACAGAAATATTTTGGAAAACTACTTATATTCCAGCCACTATAAAGCACCAGAAAAATCTCAATGCTAACTTTATATATGATTACAGAAAACCAAAATTAAATGTTGAAAATCCCTTAACCTCTCTTTTTCAGATTTTCTGCATGAGCTTCAAAGTAGTATCCTGAATATTGACTACGACATTTATCTAGAATTAATCATGTTCAATTAAACTGAAAGAATTTGTCATAAGAAAATTTTTATATTGCAAATTTTCTGATATGTAATAACTTGTGCAATAAATATCCAGTTATGAATATTTCAAATCCTCTGGAATTTAAGAATTGTGTGGTAATCTACACATTCAAACAAAATCTACATAGTAAGGCTGTACATTATTTATTTATACATTTTTAGACAGATTTTTACCAAAATTTTAGAATAAAAAAACATCCACAAACCAATCTTTTAAAGGCTTTGCAGTATGTTTTAGATATATCATTTTAAACTTTTGCTATTAATTGTGAAACTAATATAAAGAAAAAAAGTAACACCATAGAAAATTATTATATTTGATATATTAAGTTGAAATGAAAGATCATCATCAACTGATAGTCATCAATTGATGGTAACATTGTACAAAGTTTTGTATATAAGTAAATTTACTGCCATATTTATTAAACATTTTTTTACATATATTTTGTTTATATACGTAGAATAGAGGAATAATGATTTTTTGATCTTTTCTAGAAAGAAAAATGTTATGTGATGATTATGGAATGAAATAGAGAAAAATATGAGAAGCCTTTAAAGATGATGGTTTAATTTTTTGTTTATTAATAATTTATTTTATAATATTGAAGGAGAATGTAGTGGCTGCTATAGTATACCATAGATCATATAAATCTATGTTTTAAGAGCATTTTTATAAGAGGATTAAGGTTTATGCCCAAATAAATCATTTTCTCTGTTCTGAAAGAATCTAGTATTGCCCAACTAAATTATCAAAAACTACCAAAACTTTAAATAAACTTGGAGCATCTTCTCCACATTTCAGGTAGGTAATGAATGACTATTACAATATATAGAAACTTTTTAATTTTCACTTTGTTATATATGGATATATTATTGCAATTGGTTATAGTTGATCAGAGATGTATTAAAAAATAAAACAAATTATAATCAACAACATAAAGATGAATGATTGTTTTACTGTGAAATACAAGTATTCAAAGTTTCTAGTACATATGAGCAAGTACTTTCATAAATAAAATATATCTATTGTGAGAAAAATGGCTTGATTTTTTTTACACTGGAAAATACTTTTATAAGAATATAATAAATTGTAAATGAGTGCACTTTTAAATGCAAAAGATAATTGATTATACACAGACACACCCTCATATATATCATTTCCAGCCATTGCAGAATTGAGGTCTCTCCAAATTTAGTTCAGTTTCTCAAATTCATAGCTCTATTGTATACATTACATTAGCAAACTTTTTATTTCAATCATTCACCTCATTTTGGAAAGTTTGTTATAATATTTTGAGATTTCCTTTAAAAATTCAATTGTCCATTTATTATCTTCTAGCTCTATTTTAATTTATTTATATTTTTAATAATGACATGCACTTACATATTTATGAAAATGAAAATCGTTTTGGATCATACTGTATGTAGTTTTATATTAGATTTTAGTATAGAAAAATTATTGAATTAAGTGCCCAAAGCATCATATTTAAAGTTTTTAAATCTTTCAACAAATTTTTCACCCACTGAAACAGACACTAACCCCACATTGATTTATTTATCAAAATAAATCCAAAAAAAAAAAGATCAAATGTTTTTTTTTTTTAAAAAAAATCCCTATAACATTATATCTATTGTGATGTGATGATGTGCTGTGATGTGATGTACTGTAGCTTCTCCTTAAACGAAGTCAAGAATCTCTCAGCAATTATACCAAGAAAAACTTGTTAGCTACTTAATTTTACATTCCCCAGTCTAATTTTCTCCATATTCTATTTGCTTTGCACTAGAAACAGCGCCATCGGGCGGTGCGGATCATCCGATGTTGTAGTTATTAAAGTATGTGCTATGTATGTTAAAATTTTTATCTTTTTAGTCTGTTTTTTATTAATAGTTCAAGTTAAATTGTTTAAATTATTTAATTTATGAAAAAGTGCTTCAATAATAACTTCAGAATAACAAACAAAAACATTTTAAAGTTTGTAAATGATTGTTTAAATTGTAAATTATTTGTCAAATCTATTCAAGAAAGGAGTAATACTCACTTCAAATCTCTTGTATCAATAGCATATAAAATGACTAGCTTTAGTTTTTTTTATATCGTAATGAAAAAATTATTTAGATATAAAAGTAATAAAATTCAAAATTTTGAACTATTTATTCAAGAACTTATAAATGTAGAATACCATTAGAAAATAAAATTTACACACAATGAATAAGTTTAATAATAAAATTTACAACATTAACATAAGTAAAAATAATAGAAAATGGATATCTATATCATTTTAAAATAATGTTTAATCCAAAATTATTAAAAAAATTATTTAGTGATAAATACAAGGTTTCATTGTATGTTCCCCTAAATAATAATAATAATAATATCATGAATAGTTAAAACCTTGACAGAAGCACATTAAAAATGCTTATGTGACAGCTGATCAGATGTAGTAATGACTGCATGTGCATTTGTTTCCCTAAATGTAAGCCGATTGATGAATAATTCTAAAAATATTATTCTTAAAATGAAATATATATATATTAAATTATATATGGATAAAAAAATTGATATATTGGGGAATTGAGATGTTCTTTGCAGAAAGACTAAAAGAACATTAACTACTATACAATCATGTAAAAAATACAGAATAATTAGTCACAACCTCAGTTTTTTTTTGACATGAAAAAATATGCAATTTTAGATTCACATTTAGCCCATACCATACAAGAATATTAAATCAAAAAATGCATTAAAAAAAGTGTAAAATTTAAAAGGTAATCTTTATAAACCAAATTAAAGATATTATAATAAGTAGATAATCTACTAATATTGATATATACAGTTCTTTGAAAATCTCATGATGTTTGTTACTTCAGATGATATTGATTATAACATAATTAAAAGTAACAGTTTATCTTGTATGATAATAGATTAGTTAGGTCATCATAGTGGGTAAGAGATTCTATATAGGATCCTTGTGCCTATATACCCACACTTTATTCTTGTGAGATGAGGGATTAATACTCAAATATGTGTTAAACCATATAAATGTGCTCACCTAGTTCTTACCATTTTTTGTTTCCACTATTCCCAGGTTTCAAACTCAAAGAGAATTTGTATAATATTCTAGTTCAGGTTATATCAATATCATTTAAAATGGGTTTGCATAAACATATGTAGGTGTATGAGATTAGGAGTGAATGTGTGAAAATATGTGTAACTGTGTAAATTTATATATAGGTATGTGTGAAGATAAGAGAATTGAAATTTGAATATAGAAAAATACACCGAGAGCTTTTAATTTAAACACTTATATATATTTAATAAATATATTTACAATAAGTAATATTTTAATAACGAAATTTATAACAAAATATAAAATATTTAATTTAACATCTATAGTTATTTTTTTGATTATAGTCTATTTCAATTATAACTCCAAACTATTATCCCATACAAAGAATAGCCATTTGATGTCCATATTAGCATAAAGGAAATTTATTCTATACATATGATTGTCTAAATCATTCTTGATTGCTAAATTATTATATTGAAATTATAATATGTTTTATTTTCATTAACTTAATAGATTACGTTCATATCCATCATTAGTGATAATATCGGATCTCCCTGTCATATAATATAATTATAATAAAGACAGGAAAACCTGTTTACAATAGGAACAATTAATTAGTCAAGTATACCGGGAACATTTAGATACAATATTAGTATTAATAAATAAAAAAAGATAACGATGTAACTGCACAAATGTTGGAAATAAATATCTAACTTTATTGAATACTGTAAGCTATACAAAAGGATAGTTATAGACTTCTAACATTTTAATATAAAAAAAAAAACATTGATTGTACATGCATATTTAAAAGTGCCTGATACAAAATAAAATCCTATTAATATATTAATCAACAGTTAAAATTTTTTATTTCAATGACTTGTAACTTCAAATAATATAGATTTTGCAAAGAAGTTGCAATAAGAATAGTTGATTGTAATTGTAAATATTTGGATTTTTAATAAATTTTACTAATCATATAATGATTTCATCTAAAAAATTATTCCTAAAATCAGTAATAGAGTAATAAATTGCAGCGACCATATGCAAATTATTGCAGTTCAAAATATGATGTTAAAAAGTTTAATATAAATCCAAGAAAGATATAAGTATTTTATATATATTTTGTAATATTGTGGAATACATACTGTCCATTTTCTAGACATTTATATTGTTAACAAAAACGATAATTTTGCACTTATTCCAATCATTTTTATTTATGATTGTATTAATTTGGCTTGCCACATTTTTTTTGCATATCGAGAGAGCTTAATAGTCCAGATTTTTTATTTATTTATAGAATTAATTTCCATACATTTATTTTTACAAAACACATCATTCCTGGATTGAAACTTGTTAACAATAATCACATTAATTGGTTTGCATATCTAGAAATATTGATTGAATATTTAAAACCTAAAGAATGAACAGATAAGAAAGACAAAATCTCCCATCTTTGAAGTTAATTGACAATAAATGACATTAACATAGATTATTAAAAAGACTGTGAACTCGATCTTAATTTTGGAACATTTCAATGATAGTGCGAACTTTTTTTATATATAATTTTCAATATATAAATCAAAAAGATTACTTGATATAATTTAAGAGATTTAAAATGCTTTTATATTTTCTAAATATTTCTACAATAAATCTATCATCATCAATAGTATTCTGTCCCATAAACAGATAGAGAGTGATTACATCATCAATTCTTTCATTTTCTACCTCCTTTTCTTTATTGTCCAGTTCTTCAATTCCATGTAACTCTCCCCATTTTTTATATCATCCAACAATGTTAATATTTTTCATTCTTGCTTCTTGCTTCTTCTCAACATTCTCTCCAAAACATCTTTAATTAAACTATATTTTATTCTTAATATATATGCAATTCAGTTAATTTTTTTCTATTTCTAATTTCTTCAATCAATCTATTTTCATTTACTCTTTTCAAAACTTTATCATTTATTATTTTATTTATCCAACCAATTACTTTCATTCTTCTCCATGACTACAGTTCAAAGGCTTCCAATTTATTTATAATTTTATTACTTGTTGTCCATATTTCCTAACCATACAATGTACACTCCACAAAAGATATTTAATTAATTGTGGCATTAATTTTCTTTTCAAATGTCCTCAAAATATTTTTTTCTCTTAAAAAAATCTTATTTTACAATGCTATCTTTCTTTTAACTTCATATTCACTTCTTCTATTCTCATTTACCCAAATATTTAATTCTCTTTACCTGTTAAACTATGTTACCATGTGTTTCATTTTTAGTCTTTTTGCATTCCTCCCTAGTCATAAACATTTAGTCTTTTCAACACTAATCTTCTTATTCCATACATTTTTCCTCCAATTTATTCAACATATTCTGAAGATACTTTTCATCTTCAGCTATAAGAGCCAAATTATCTGCAAATCTTATACATTTTATTATTCTACTTCCAATATTTGCTCCTCCACAATCGAAATAATTATTGAGCATGTTTTCTAAATAAATGTTAGAAAGGACAGGTGATATAATGTATCTTGGTCTAATTCTTTCTTCTATATACACTTCCTCAGTCTCATTAATTTCTAGTCTAATTTATATAAATATTAAATGATAAAAAATTGAAAGAAATTCTGTTGTGTTTTATAACTATTCTTGGCCACATTAAATAAACACATAAATCTTTATCATTTATAGTATGGTGATATGTGATAAAAAAAAAAAAGATTGTTTAAAACACGATAAAAAAAAAATGCAAATTATTTAAGGTATGAATCTTTTAGAATTAATGGCTACTATCTTTGTTAGATAATAATATTATTTCTGAAATTTTTTAATACAAATTTTATATTTATTGGTGAGTAGTTTTTATGCTATACATTTTATTATAAAGATCATTCTAAAATATTAAAATAACATATTACCCATTAAAATATACTATTTGTAAATTGTAAATTATAATAATAGTAGATAATAACAAAATACACATATTTTAAGATGTGGTGCTTATATTCCTCCAGTATCATTTACACACCCTTTGGCCTAATTCGAATCCAAGGCACAATATAATAATATTCGTTACTAATCACTGCATTAATAAAAATGCAGCACTATAACCGATAAACCATTAGTTGTTATATACATTTAAAACCGAACTTAATCCTACGAAAAATATGTATTTGAATTAAACTATAAAACACATACATGACAACTATCCTAGGAGGAAAATATGATCGGATAAAGTAAACTCAAGCAAGAAATAAAATATTATTTTAAAATAAATAAATAAATTATTATTATTAACATATTATCTTTATATAATAATCACTAGTAATATGTAAACAATTGACTTAAATCAAAATCATAAACTTGTTATTCAAAGTCATCAAAAATTACCTCTAATAGAATATCCTCATTGTAATAATAGGAAAACATAAAAACCAACGAACTTTTTTTCCAAATTCAGATAAAAATGTCTCATTTAATTTGCACTTGCAGTTCGAATAGAAATACCAGCTGCCATTGAGGTGAAATACTAATAGAAATAACTATTTGGATATTCAAGAAAAAAATAAAAACAACATATAGAGATAAAGCTAGTCAACTGAAGAATTCGAAAAAATCTCCAAAATTAAATTCAAATTACTCGAATTTCAAAAGGGTTTCTAATTCTAAATCATAGATCGAATTATCTATCATATCATCATCAACCATTATCAATCCACTGCAGGATAAAAGTCTCTCCAAGTTCAATCCATCTTTTTCGATCTTAATTTCTCGTCTCCACATCACCCCTGCACACTTTCTTATTTCATTCATTCATCTCACATGCAATCTCTTTCTGGGTCTTTTACAATCTTTTGGAATCCAGTTTAAGATTTCAATTGTCCATCTATTATGTCCAGCCCAACTCCATTCAGTCTTTTAATTTTTTCAATGAGGTCAGTAACACCCGTTTATTCTTTTATCCATGTATTGTGTTTTCAATTTCTTCTTGTTACTCCCCGCATGCATCTCTCCAAACTTTTTTGAGTTCTGAAGTCTCTGTATTGCTCTTCTACTAAGTGTCCAAGTCTCAGATCCATAAGTAAGAACTTGTTAAACACATTTATTAAAAACCTTCTCAAGCACATACGCATATTTCCTTTTAATATCCAGTTATTTCTACCAAAAGTACTCCAATCAAATTTAATTTCATGATTAATTTCATCCATTATGTTTCCATCTGTATTAATAATCTGACCAAGGTATTTGTAGCTGTTAACTTCTTTTAACTCATCATAATCATTTTTTTTAATATGTCAAAGCGTTGACCGGGAAGTGAACTGGAAGGTGGCTACATTAACCGCTATGCCACCAACGCTTGACTAATCAATGTTTATTTTCATATTTTAAGAAAATTCATTAAACATTACTTTAAATAGAATTATCTATGATTAAAGATATTTAATTACATTGCTCTTAGTTTACTCAAGAGATTTTAGTAAAAATATAAATAACTATATATACTATCATGCATTTTTAACTGCAAAATCACATCGGGAGAAAAAATTATCACTCATGAAGCTATAAATGTTAAAACTGGGATGAAATTAACCTAGCATGTAACATCTATGCTGCAAAACATCAAATTTACTATTAATAAATGGATCGAACAACTCCACATTCCAAAGCAGAAGTTCTAAGGAGGGAAATTATAAGTGACTTAATAGATGTTCTAGAACACTGACATTTTACCATCTATACATAGAATAGTTTAATGAGGATTATTATAATTATTCATGAAGACATTTTTCTTACGAACTTTAAAATTACATTTAGTTTGACTTCATAAATTTTATTTAGCTATATATTTTATGTAAATGTCTACATTCATATCTTTCCTTTAATAAGGATATAAAGGGGGTGGGAATAAATATTAATATATAACGTAAGGGATAAATATCATTACTATTATTATAATAATATTAAATAGTGCTATCACACTTATAAAGTAAAACTGTATAATTAATATCAATTAGTCCATTAAAATGGTTGAGCGCTTTTGAGAACTGTACTTCTCATAATCATAACCAGTTCTGACTCGTTTGTTGAAATCATTCTATCAGTATAATATGCAAACTCTATGCAAATGAGTCAATTAGACCATCTTTTTGATATAGCAAAACATGCTTCTTTACGATTATTGTAGTTTAAAATAAAATATAAGTTGTGATGAGAACTTGCTTGTTTACAAATCCGATCATTATCAAGGGAAAGATAAGATTTTACTCTATTTATTTCCAACATTTATGCAGTTACATGGGTTATCTATTTTTTGTAGATTTGTTAATACTAATATTGTATTTAAATGTTCTCAGTATACTTGATTAATTGTTCCTATTATAAATGGGCTTTCCTGTCTTTATTATAATTATATTACATAACAGGGGAATCCCATTTCATCACTATGATGGATATGAACTTAATCTATCAAGTTAATGAAAATAAAACATATTATAAATTCTATATGATAATTTAGCAAGCAAGAATGGTTTAGACACACATACAATATAAAATAAATTTTATTTACGCTAATATGGACATCAAATGGCCATTCTTTGTAAGGGATAAGGATTTGGAATAATAATTGAAATATATAAAGAAAGAGTATCCATAGATGTCAATTTAAATATTTTATATTTTGTTATAAATTTCATTATTAAAATGTTACTTATTGTAAATATATTTGTTAAATATATATAAGTTTTAAATTAAAAAAACTATCAGTGTATTTTTCTATATTGAAATTTCAATTGGTTATATTTTCTCACATACTTATACATATTTTTAAAGAGTTACACATATTTTCACACATTCATACCTATCCCTATACACCTACACATGTTTATGCAAACTCACATTTTAAGTGATATTGATATAATCTGAACTAGAATACTATACAAATTCTCACTGAGTTTGAACCTACTATTAAGAGAAACAAAAGATGGTAAGGGCAAGGTGATCATATGTATATCATTTGACACATATTTGAGTATTAACCCCTCATCTCACAGGAATAAAGTTAAAGTGTATGTGAGTAATATAAAGGTGCATGGATCCTAGATAGAATTTCTTACCCTCTGTGATGATCAAGCTAACCTATTATTATGCAAGATAAAATCCCATTCTGTTACATATGGCATAACCAATCATGGGCCATTGAAACACATATCAATATTATGATTCAAGACCTATTCCATTACATATGGTGCTCCAATTATGGTGTCTAGAATAGTATATTAATATCACACTTGGTTACATATAAAATCTATCCAATTGCTGGTTAATTGGAATTTTTTTTTGGTATGGCAAATTAAACTTGAATGTTGAAATTACTTACAAGTAAAAATCATATAAAATAGATAATAATCAACTGGTTAAAATGCTTTAATATGGAGAGACTATATAGTAAAATAAAAGGTCCACTATGAGAACATAAAATTTTGTTTTGGCAAAATAGTTAAAGTGTTAGTGACATTAAATACTTCCACAATGAACATTATTACAAGAAATATTTATCAGAGTTTAAAAGTAGAAATAATAATTAATATAGTAAATTAAAATAAAGTAATAGAAAAATACATGATTACAAGAAGCAAAATTAAAATGATATGATCAGAAAAGAATATTAAAAAAAAATTGAAATATGCAGTGAAATCATTAGAAAAAAATGGAAAGTGTTATTTTAGAAGAAATAGAACAAGACTTTAATTACTCAATCCCCAAAAATTACTGAAACTCCAAATAAACCAGAGGAAGAAAAGGAAATTCTAATGATGTATCATTTAATCAAATGATGATAATGATGCAGCAAATGATGGATAATATTAAAGCGGATATAAAAGCAGATCAATTGCAAATGATGGATAATGTAACAAATAATTTAACACAAAAAATAGATAATCTAAAATTGAACTCAAAGCTGAACTATCACAAATGCATAATGACAACAATTACAAAATACAACAACTTGAAAGGGTTATAGAAGAAAAATACCATAAATGTGAGAAAAGATTTGTCAAATTTGAAAGTAAACTTGTTATAAGATATTTGGAAATGGAAAACATTTTATGAAAATTTTGAAAGTAAAATTCATCAAAATCAAAAAGAATACCAAAAGGATATCAGTGAATGAAAGAAGAATATTCATATAGAAATCAATCACTATAAAAAAGAATAAGATACTAAATTAGATACTTCTGAAAAAAATTTCAGTCAATGGAAAAGATTATCAGCGTAAATAAAACTTAATGGAAGCTGAAATAAAGCAAAACAAAAACAGTATTGAGATTTTATTGGAAAATCATACTAGCATATTAAATCAGATAGAAAACAGTAATACTTCAGTAAATCAAACAATTAAAAATTTAGAAGGCAAATACGATACGAAAGTAGATGAAGTGAAAGAAAAACCAATTCAAAAATTTCAAAATGTTAAGCTTTATGAATATCAAATCAAAACAACAACAGACAATTTAAATTGTATCTTAGAAACTGTCAATATAATTGACGGTAAAAAGATTAAGATTGGAGATCCATATGAAATGGGTAATGAAATCAAATGTATGCATCCAGTACATAATAATAATGAAAATATCTTTTCCCCAAGTAAAAAAGATTTAATCACACACACTACCCAATCAATTATAAATGTTCAAAATGAAGCCAGTAATATTCTGAACCACAAACTTGAAAAATCAAAATTAAAACCAAATTAATTATCTCCAATTCTTCTTCATAAACCCATAATTATGTTCATGGAGACATCCATTGATCAAGCAAAAGATCAAATGGACAAATGAAATAATAAATAAAAAGAGCACAAAACAGGACAAAAATTAAAAAAAAAACTAAGGAATAAAATCAAGAGTGGTGACATCATATGCATTAAAACTCCACCCAGTGGGGATTCAAAAGGTCTTATATTTCATAAATTATGTAATCCCTATGAGGGCCCATTTACCTTCATTAAACATGCCAGTACAAAGTCATAAAGAACAAATAATGAAAATGGATCCATAAGATTATGACCAAGGATATGAAATCCAGATCATGAAAAAAAGTAATAATACATTTTCTTAAATTTTAATTTAAAAAGATTTAACCTATTATTTTATGAAAAAGATAATGCTAGTAATATAAAAAGCAGAGCTTATTGTACAAGAGTATACAGTGCTTGGTAATATACAATGACTACCAAATATTGAAATAGTCAATATTATAAGTACAAACAAATTACTAATTAAAAATTGCAGGTAAAACATTTATCAAAAAACACACACAATAGTTTTTCAAAAGAATTCATATTGCAGAAACTCTAACATATATAAAGACCCATTCACATTTATTAAATGTGCCAACACCAAGGCATAATGATCGGACAACTTATGTGTATCCAAAAGAACTTACTGACCAAAGATATGGAAATCATGTTATGGAAAAGTGGTATAATTTTTTTTTCTTTACCATTTTAAATAAAAGAATATATATTATAATGGAACCCATTACCCCAAAGTTGATGGTGCCAGATATACCAGAATCATGGGGTACACCATACAATGACACGAATATGCTAAGTAATTGGATGATTTGGATGAAATGTGTCAACCAACCTACAACAAATCATATCCAAAATTCATGATTCAATGATGCATTTGGGTGCATCAGATGTTACTGAATCAAGAATAGCATCTAACAAAGGGAATGCATCTCACTACTGTCAGACCTAGGCCTTCAAATAGGATGCTAAAGATGTCACAATAAAATGCTCAGTTTCAAGTCACATCTACTTTTCAATATACTAACTTATAATTTAATAACAAAATTTTGATGTAACTTAGACCAGTACATATTCATTACACCTCCTTTTTAGGCCCCATTACACCATGGAATTCAAACTCAGGGAGTTCTTGCAGACAGCTCTCTTCAGGGATGGACTTACTCAATTATAAACCAAATATGCCTATATATAAGCATAAATATAGAAAAATATTGATGATGATCAATTCTTTATAAGAACAATACACAATGATGATGATGATTAACAAACCTTTAATAGTGTAATTCATAATGTAATGATGATGATCAACATCTAATGGTATCAATGCCCAGTGATGATGGTGATGATCAAACAGAGATCAGATTGATTTAAACAACTTAATTTATTAACAACATATAAAATAAATATTTACAAATAATAAAATAGATAAATATTCGATTATCAAAATAGTTTTTCTATCATCTTGATGTCACTCAACAGAAACAAAATAATTTAAAGTTTATTATATACAAAATTATACTATATAATTGTTAAATATATACATAAAACAACAAAAAAGAAAAGCTAAATGAAAATTTACTAATTATAAAACTACTCAATAATGTAATTATTAAAATATTGTTAGGCTAGGGTAAATACATTTATAACTACTCTTTTCATTATATATATATGTGTGTGTGTGTAGTACAAAAGGCTTTTGATCAGAGTAAACAACATTTTAAAATTGTTATAGAAGACTTTAATGCTAGAATTAGTAAACAAATGAAAGATGAAAGTGCTGTAGGTAATTTTGGTTATGGTAATAGAAACGAGAGAGGACATAGACTTGTGGAATTTGCAGAAAAAGAAAAACTTTATATTATGAATTCTTTTTTTGAGAAAAATGTTAAAAGGAAATGCACATGGAAGCATCCAAATGAAGGTACAGCAGAATTGGATTATATTTTGACTAACAGGAAATACATATTTCAAGATTGTAATGTTCTTAATAAATTTAACACAGGAAGTGATCATCGATTAGTAAGGTGTAAGATACGTGTTAATGTGAACTAGAGAGACAAAAATTATTAAGAAAAACAATATTTACAGTTGATATTCCTAATCTTCAGAAAAATTAGAACTTACAAATCGGTTTCAAGTATTAGTAGATTTTGAACATGATTCAGATTTGAATGAAATTAATATGAAAATAACTGATACACTTTTAAAAACTGCAACAAAAATAGCTGGTAGAAAAAAGCAGCAATTGATCAATAAAATTTCTACTGAGACTAGAGAATTTATGAAGAAAAGAAGGAATATGAAGATATACCAAAATGATGCATTAAAAAGAATTGAATATCTCGAATTTTGTAAAATGGTGCAGAAAAGAGTTGAAAATGATATAAGAAAGTATAACTGTGAACTAGCAAGGAAAGCTGTAGAAGAAAATAAAAGTCTTAAAAATGTAAAACAACATATTGGTATTGGTAGGAAATTTATATCTGCAATAAGAAAAAAAGAGGGAATTGTTACTAAAAAGAGAGATGACATCATGAAATGGGTAGAAGATTTTTATCAAGAATTATATAGTAATAAAGAACAAGTACCTCCTATATCTATTACATCTTCCAAATTGCCCAGAATTTTAAATGAAGAAGTGATACCTGCAATTAAATGTATGAAGAAAGGAAAGGCTTCAGGTAATGATGGAATTATAATTGATATATTAAAAGAAGCAGGTGAAGAAATAGAAAATTTTTTAGCAAAGTTATATACCAAATGTCTAAATGATAAAGATGTACTGGATAATTGAAAGAATGCAGTAATAATATTAATATTTAAAAAAGGTGATAAAGAAGATATTAGAAATTACAGACCTATCAGCCTTTTATCAGTTTTATATAAAATTTTTACCAAGATAATTACAACTCGTCTACAGAGAACATTGGATTTCCACCAACCAAGAGAACAAGCTGGATTTAAAAGTGGTTTTAGTACAGTAGATCATATCCAGGTGTTGAGAGAAGTTATAGAAAGGACGAATGAATATGAGTTGTCATTATGTTTTGGATTTGTAGATTATGAAAAGGCATTTGATTCTATAAACATTTCTTCACTGATTAAAGCATTGGATCATCAAGGTATAAATCCAGGATATTGTCATATTTTGAAGAATATTTATAAAAATGCAACAGCAACAATTAGATTACATAATGATACTGGGAAAGTCAATATTGAGAAAGGTATAAGACAAGGTGACTCCATATCTCCAAAACTTTTTACAGCAGTGCTGCAAAAAGTATTTTGTGGATTAAAATGGGAAACTAAAGGAGTGAAAATAAATGGAGATTATTTAAGTCATTTAGATTTTGCAGATGATGTAGTTATTTTTGCAAATAATGCTTCAGAGCTGCAGGATATATTGCAGGAATTATCAGATGAAAGTAGAAAAGTAGGACTAAAGATAAATGTTAAAAAGACTAAAGTAATGTTTAATCGATTTGCTCAAAATATGAAAATAAAGATTGATTATGATGAATTAGAAGAAGTTAACAGTTACAAATACCTTGGTCAGATTATTAATACAGATGGAAACATAATGGAAGAAATTAATCATAGAATTAAACTTGGTTGGAGTGCTTTTGGTAGAAATAACTTGATACTAAAAGGAAATATGCCTATGTGTTTGAAAAGGATGGTTTTTAACAAATGTGTTTTACCAGTTCTTACTTATGGATCTGAGACTTGGACACTTAATAGAAGAGCAACACAGAGACTTCAGACCACTCAAAGAAGTATGGAGAGATGCATGTTGGGAGTAACAAGAAGAGATCAAAATGCAATGTATGGGTAAGAGAACAAACATGTGTTACTGACCTCATTGAAAAAATTAAAAGATTGAAGTGGAGTTGGGCTGGACATATTGCTAGAAAAGATGATAATAGATGGACAATTTAAATTTTAAACTGGATTCCAAGAGATTGTAAAAGACCCAGAAAGAGACCACATGTGAGATGGATGGATGAAATAATAAAGTGTGCAGGGGTGATGTGGAGAAGAAAAGCTAAAGATCGAAGAAGATGGATTAAACTTGAAGAGACCTTCATCCTGCAGTGGATTGATAATGGTTGATGATGATGATGATAATATATATGTAGCCCCACTCCCATCTATTTATATGTGGGTATAAGTCATGGTAGAAATTAAGGACAGCCAAAAACCATTTATTCAGTGGGTTAATTATGCATTCAGAAATAAAACATTACAAGTAAATATTAGTAAATTATTTAGTCTTATTGTCCTAAAGTCTTGCCCTCAATGTTAAATATATATATAAAAAAACCTTACTTGAGATGAGGTCGTCTTGATAGATCAATATTGAGAGGAGTCTGAAAATTTACTTTTATTAAAAAAATAATACATATTAATTGAAGAGGATTCCCTTTTTTAATTTATATCAATATAACATTTATCCATCCATTGGTTATACTTTTAAATGGTGGGTAATCGAATTTGAAAATGAATTTTAAACACACAATAAAAAAAATTACAATATATAAACTTTCAAATAAAAAATGACAAAAGCAAAAAGAAAAATAATCATCACATGAATAAAATATGTAATTTATCTTGAGTAAAGCAAGGATTCAGTCCAAAAAAAATGTTAATATCCATGGCTAACATTCCTTTTCTCCAACTTTATTGTTAATTATATATTTCATGCTCCTTGATTGAAACAAATGCATATGAAATATCTTTCCTGACTATATTAATCCATGAAAGATGGCGGTACACTAGCGTTCTTGAGATAGACATTCTGATGAAAAATTTTATAATTTCCTAATTCTATAATTTCCTAGTGACATAGAAGTTAGCTGGAAAATTCCACAGCACTGAATTTTTTACCCTAAATACATTGTACTGATTCCTTTTATAAAATATTATTTATAACATGGCTTCAATATATATAAAAATAGCCTTTAAAAACAACAGTTAATTTTTAACAGTTTCAGATTTCCTTTGCATTATTTCTATTATAATGAAATTTAGCTTGCAGAATAACTTAAGTCAGTAATTCATTCCTGCCAATCTTAAATTAAAGTTCAACTTCTTGAAACTATAAATATTAAAACTTTAATATTTTTTTTAAAGAGCAAAAAGTTTTTTTCTTTTCTTAAAAGAAATAAAAACTTAACTTTTTCTGCTGTCTGTTCAATTCCCAATTTTCAAGTCAAGAAAGCTATTCTCTGTCGATTTAATTGTATATTTTTTCCAGCATTTATATAATAATGTATTCCAGTTTGATGCAGTTTGATGAATAAATTATTTCTTTAGTTTTTTGCTAACTGTAATTTAAAGTTTAACTTTCAAGTTTTCTTCAATCCAAGTTAACAAAAAAACAACTTTAAATTACTCTTAAAATAAAAGACTTTTCATTTTTATGTCTAATCAGTTCTGCCATTTAATAAAAAGTAAAAATCAAGTGAAGAATGCCGCATTCATTTTTTTGACTAGCTAACACATATTGTTACAATTTAAATAAATAAAAATCAAATTATAAACATTATTATTATTTTCATTTAATTTTTCTTATTCCAAATTCAATCATTTCTCAACAATTTTTGACCTCATGTAATTTTTTTTATCTTTTATTGTCTTATAAGTCAGCCAATTAGTATTTTTAATTAATGATATTAATGAATAAAAAAAAAATAGAAAAACAATTAATTTCTACCAATAGATGAACATATTAATTTATATGCATATGTTTATCTATATATATATATATATATATATCATGTAAAAAACAAATTTATTTGCTTTCTCACAATAGATAAAAAAAAATTAATCTATCAAACATATCAGTCTATATGTATGCTTATAAATGTATATACTACATTTATATAAGTAAGTATATAAGATATTCTATTTCAAACACATTAGTTTATCTGTGTGTTTATATATGGATATGCTACATTTGTATAAGCAAGTAGATACGATATTTACTTGCCTACCACTTGGTCTGAATTCATATATTAAAAAAGAAATTGGGTCAGGTGTGTACAATTAAACCACTTTGATTTAAAACAAAATCCACAGACAGTGAATTTAAACTCATGTAATAAATGATTAGGATTAGGATTAATTAAATTAAATGATGGAAATGTAAAAACTTATGTCATAAGATATATTTGGAAAACTAATTTTTGGAAATAAATTGTAATATTATTTTTAGAATCAATAATGAATCTTACCATTATTATTAGAAATGGAGATTGGTTACTCTAATGAATTGCTTCATTTACAAATTAATGATCTCTCTCTCATTTAACCAATACTGAAGAAAATCCAGTAAGTCTCAAAGAAAAAAAACAGAACAGGTACTCTTAATCAGACCTATACTTAAAACTAATGCACAAGTTATCAAAGATGAAACTTAACTGCATATCTATTCAGATCTTCAGCTATAAAAGTTTTTGGTATATCATTACATCAGTTGTAAATAAAACTGTAAATAACCTATAACTTATATATTAATGACTCATTGTGTGAAAGCACTCCTGAGAGTAGAATAACTCAAGCAATCAAAAATCCTAAGTACTACATGATGGGCTAATTATCAGGCATAAATCGTAGACCTATCTTAGCTTAATCCTTAAATAATAAATGGTAGAAAGGTAAAAATTTAAAGATATCATTCATCTTTAAAATCTTTTTACTAAAACAATGATGTAAAGTGTGGCCCTTATATCCCTCCAGTATCATTTACATGCCCTTTAGCCTAATTTGAATCCAAAACATAATATAATAATATTCATCACTAAAAAATACATTAATAAAAATGAAACACTATAACTGATAAACCATTAGTTATTATATACATTTACACTCCAACTTTATCATATGATATATACATATTCAAATTAAACTATAAAACAAATACCAGACAACTAACCTTTGAAAATTATTTCATTAATTGTGATGTAACTCTGATACACTATAACATATATAATTTGGGTAGAGTAAACACAAGCAAAAAATAAAGATTATTTTAAAAGAAAGAAATAACAAATAAAATTTTTATTGTTTATTATTTATATATAATAATCACATAGAGTCTAGGTCTAGTTGCCATCTTGCATTTAAACTTTTGAGTTATCTTCGGAATACTCTTATTTCACAGGTGAGTGAACTATTTTCTAATCATTACTAGCGATTTACTATCAAAAAGATTTAACTGTTATTTCATAAATTTCTGATTTACCTACCATGTTAATGAATATTAATGGCATCTGCTTACAAAATGCAGACTGCTCTGAAACATAATGCTAAAGCCCTGTCCAACACAAAATCCCATAAAGATAACCTCAAAATTGGCTCAATTTTACAAGATCCAAGAAAAACTCTAGTTGCAACAATGTCTATAGTCAAAACTCCTCTGAATTATCCAAAAAGCCAAATTCCAGTACAAAAATTAACATCATGTCAAACTGCAAAAGTAACATGGAATGTGATCGAGGAAAAAACACACTTATACTTAAGCCTCACACAAATGTAGATCCAAGAAAAACTCTAGTTTAAACAATATCTATAGTCAAAACTACCCTGAATTATTCAACAAACCAAATTCCAGAACAAAAAATTGCTGAGAAAAACATAATGTCAAACTGCAAAAGTAACATGGAATGTGATCGAGGAAAAACAACACACTTATACCTAAGCTTCACACAAATGCTGACATGAATATGAAATGCCCTGACTTCCCCTACAATCCACACAAAAACAATCAAATTTTCCCACTCTGCCACTGAGTTCTGTTAAGAAATCCATTGGAAAAGCAATTTTAAACAGTGAAAACGTGATTCCAGAAGTGGTGAGATGCAGGAAAACTTGGCAGCAGGAAAAAATGGGTTAGGAAAGCAATCCAGATTCCAGGTCATTTTTGATCCATATGAAATTTTGGACTTGCTCACAATCTAAGCCAAGAATCAAATTTTTCTGGAATTTGAAAAGAAAGTTAAGAGCCAAAAACCATCACAGAGATAGCGACCTGCATGGATCCCCAAATTTCTTCTATAGCATCTACAAACTTTTATTGTGCCCATCATCAAGAAGATGGTCGATTTCCTTGCTGATGACAGCTAGGAGGCCCTCAGGATCTGTAAATTTGCAATGGTGCCCTTATCAAAAATGGAATAGCCCTCATGACTTGGACAACCTTCAGCCAATCTCCATGGTGCCTCTGATAATTAAGATGACAGAGGGCCTCATAAAAGAGGACATCAAAGATAACATCATTGGATGCCTCTCATCTTATCTGTTTGCCAAAAAGAGCTGCTTGATTCCCAATACTGTCAGCCGATTCACCTCCTAGTCAATCATATACACAAAGAAGAAAATCTTGGCCAGTCACTGTACAGCTTGACTTTGCTGGAGCCTTTGACTGTGTCAGTATTGACATTTTGCTTAGTGTACTGGAGAAACTCAAAGTGCCCAGCTGACAGAACATTTTACTATGTATACCTATTTTGTTTTAATTTTGTAATCTAATAATGTGAGCTATGTAATCTGTTTGATTTATTGCTTGATGTTTGATGTGATTATCAAGTATGTTCACCTTGCAAATTTTGTTTATTTTACCTTAATTACGGAATGATGTATATATATGTTCTTAATGATGCTCCACTTTGTGTTACACCCTATATACTAAAGCTCACTATTTTTGTCATTTCTGTAACCCAATAATGTAAATAATGTAATTCTGTTGCATTTATTGATCATTCTTTGATGAGGTTGTCCAAAATGTTCACCATACAATCTGTTATTATAATTGTATATTTTCCTTTGTACATATTTCCAAGTCTTTATATGTAACCTTATAATCCACGGAGTGCTATATATATGCTCCCAATGGTGCTCCACATTTTATATCCATTGTGTAATGCCTTTTAGTGTGAATAAAGTTTACTTTTGAAATGAATAATCACTAGTAATGATGTAAACAATTGATCTAAATCAAAATCACGAATTTGATATTCAATGTTATCAAAAATTACCTTTAATACAACATTCTCATTTTGATAATAGGAAAAAATAAAAACTAACAAGCTTCTTCGGATAAAAAGTTCTCATTGGCTGAATAACCTGCATGAATTTAAGCAGAGAATTCGAACTTGCAGTTTGAATAAAAATACCAATTGTCATTGAGGTAAAATGGTATAAAAGAAAGAATTATTTGGATATTTAAAAAGGGAATAACTAGCCAGCTGAGGAATTTGAAAGTGAAATCTCCAAAATTAAGTTCAAATTATTCAAATTTCAAAAATGTTTCTAATTGTAAATTATAAATCGAATTATCTATAATTAGGGATATCTAATAGTAAATAAAAATATTGCTCTTAATTCATTCAAGAGATTTTAGTAAAAAAAAAAGTATAGATAATAATACAACCAATCATGCATTACTAATTGCAAAATCACATTAGGGAAAGAAAATCATTACTAATGAAGCTATAATTGTCAAGACTGGGATGAAATTGATCTATCATGTAACATCCATGTTGCAAAGCATCAAATTTACTATTAATAAATGGATCAAACAACTCATATTCTAGAGCAGAAGTTCTAAGAAGAGAAATTATAAATGAATTAAAGAATGTTCTAGAAAACTCACATTTTACCATCTATATGCAGAATAGATTAATGAGGATTATTATAATTATTTATTAGGACATTTTTATTATAAGCATTCAAACTACATTTAGGTTGACATCATGTACTTTATTTAGTTATATATTTTATATAAATGTTTACATTCATATCTTTTCTTTAATATAGATATGGGGGGGGGGGAGTAAAGTGTTAATATTTAACATAGGAGATGAATATTATTACCATTATTGTAGATTAAAATAAAATATGTTGCAATGAGAAGTTGCTTGCTTACAAATCTGATCATTATCAAGGGAAAAGTAAGATTTTACCCAATATATATTTATTTCCAACATTTGTGCAGTTACATTGTTATCTTTTTTTTTTGTTTGTTTGTTAATACTAATATTGTATTTAAATGTTCCCAGTATACTTGACTAATTGTTTCTACTGTAAATGGCCTTTCCTGACTTTATTATAATTATATTATGTAAGAAGAGAATTCCATATCATTACTATGATAGATGTGAACAGTTAATGAAAATAAAACATATTATAATTTCAATATAATAATTTAGCAATCAAGAATGATTTATACAATCATTTGTATAAAATAAATTTTCTTTATGCTAATATGGACATCAAATGGCTATTCTCTGTAGGGAATATTGGTTTGGAGTAATAATTGAAATAAACTAATCAAAGAATAACCATAAATGTTAAATGAAATATTTTATATTTCGTTATAAATTAAGTTATTAAATGTTACTTAATGTATATATATTTTTTAAATATATATGTTTAAATTATATTCATATTTCAATTCTCATATATTCTCATATACCTACACACATTTTTACACAGTTATACATATTTTCATGCATTCACACTTATCCTCATACACCTACATATCTTTATTATGCAAACCCACATTTTAAGTGATATTGATATAATGTGAACTAGAATACTATACAAATTCTTCCTGAGTTTGAACCCTACAATTAATGGAAATGAAAGATGGTATTAACCCCTCATCTCACATGAATGAAATTAAAGTGTATGTTAGTAATATAAAGGTGGCATAATTTATTATAAATATAAGTTTACAAAAAAAAATATTCTAAAAGATATATGAATTTTGAAAAATAGAAAAATAAACTACTAAATTTGATATATAATAGTAACAATGACTGTTTTTGTATTAGATTGTAATCTTTATTTTTTAAAAATATTGAGTAAAATATTTTTTATTTGAATTCCATTTTCAAAATGGGAATGAATTTTAATTGAAACATCATAAATCAATAAAATTATATTTTAAATTTTAAAATTACACTTATTATTATTAAAATTTCACAAAATTTTTTTTACTTGCATTTATGAAAGTATTTCTTTTCATCAAATAAATCACAATTTCTCCTTTACTGCAATTATGATTTTAATGGCTTGTCTTTTTAAAAACAAACATTTTAAAATAAAGATTAATTTTAATCAGCAAAGAATCTATCAATCAGTGATATTGTTGATTTCTTTGTATCACGATACAAACAATGGCTTTTTTGAATTAGGAAATTTTTATATATGTTTGATAATATTTACAGATATTTTTTATACTGCAAGATTGAGTTACAAATCACTCTTAGTTACAGTAAAATAATTCTGAAGGCAATTATATAGATGTCTATACCCTATATCAAATACCATTATGATCTGACAATTTTTTAGTTACTTTGTTAAACACATGTGAGCAAGAGTAAAGACAAAATATACCTAATTTAATGATAAATGCATTTATTGGAATAATTTAACAATATTTATTACACATAAATTGCATATAATCAAATATTTATAAATGACTTTGATCCAGTGATCAATATTCCTCACTAAATAATTACCATTACGATTTAATTTCTTTATATATTATGTTATTTATTATCCATAAACACATATGAATTCTTTATTCCTGTTATTTTCTTCCTATGCAACATTTTAGTGGGTTAATATTATTATTTCTAAAATTGTTTAACATTAAAAAAGTACTACATTCCTTACTTATATACCTGATGTTTTTACTAATATTATATTAATGTGAACTAGAAAATATGACCATCCATTCTTCATAAATAGAAGACATTATTATTGCATTATTTATTATACAGCATGCCTTATTAAATTAATAATACTAAATCAATTTTTTGACATGTGTTGTAAACATTTGATTATATTATTATCATTTTTTTCATTTCTATTAATATTACACAGATAGATTTTCCATTTTTAAAATTTTTACCCTTTAAAATATGCATGTATGAATCTGTAATATTTAATATGACTTTATAGTCATCACTGAATAAATTCATGTAATTTATTAAATAATTTTAGTATTGCCATAAATCATAAAATAGCAATAGTGCAGTGCTACATTAACTATACCCAAAACATATTCTCTGACTTAAACATAAATTATCTTCTCTCTAGGAAGCTTCAAAGTATTGAGTGTTTTTGATATAATTCCATGTTATATTTATAACAACTTAATGATATTATTCAACAGTACTGCAGTTATGTCAATAAAAGTATATGTATTGTGATATATTTTTTATATCTTTATTAAATTTTATTCTGTTCATATCTATCTTGTTTATTTCTAATATTAATTTGCATGTCTTTATAATCTTATATTTTAATCATATATCACTACTTGCATTTAATAATATAAATTTTGGTACTTATAACCTAATTGAGCTTGGCCACTTGATGGCATTCTGGCTCACCAAAACACCTAACAAATGCCATTTACAAGGCCTGATTTACGGCTATAGAAAACATCTAATGTTTGTCTTAGCCATTAGAAGGCCATTGATGATGACGTAACGCAGAAATAATATGGCCTATTTCTGCTTCGCGACAGTTACTGTGAATCCACACACTTATCTTTCGTGTACAGTTTGATATATATGTGTGTGTAGTTTGATTAGTCAAATTTTTACAATATACGTTACACAATCTTTGTATTTGTAATGAATTTAAGAAACATGACTTTATAGTAATTTTCCAAATGGCCACACCCTTATTTAGAGAAGGTGTAATGTGTAAAAGCTTGCTGAGGGTACGTCAACAGAATTCAGCCGAGTTCGCGTGCGAAATCTCATTTTCATGTGAAATATCACATAGTTCATAAAATGGCTGGTGATCGTATAACTTTTTCCACAGTTGTTGAAAACAGAAGCCGAGTATTTCTGCTGTCCAATAAAAATATACACAATTTTTTGTAAATTTCATAGAAAGCACATATTATAAACATGTTTAATAAGTAAAGAAGACATTTATATGTGTTTGTTGTTTTTTAGAAAAGTTTGAGTTTCTTTCTTTTGTCCAACTACGGTTACGATTTTGATATTTTATATTTTAGCATTACAAACAACAGAACACTAACCCTAAAACTAACCCTAACTAACCCTAACCCTACACAGTTGTTTTGTTATGTAGAATGCAATAATTAAACGAAAGACATCGCTAAATAGACATCGCAAAAAAGTTCTAGCAATCAATCAATTAATAACTAAAAAGGAGGAATGATGATAATTTGTCCAAAAACAGCGATTTAAAAATAAAAAAAAAGGTTGTCGTTTACTAAATACAAAATTAAAAAGGCATGCAAAAAAAGTTATAGCAATCAATAAATTAATAACCAAAAAAAAACAGAGATTTAAAAATCACACAGCCCGGTAAACTATACATTGTATTGTTTTTGACTGCCAACAACGCCATCAAGTGGCCAAGCCCGATCACGTTATAATTACCTAAATTTTTATTAATAATATAATATTTATCTAGCCTGCACTATTTTAATTAAGCTAAAAAAAATTTTCCACTTATTTATAGATCTACAACACAACCATATAGACATGTGTTCATGCCATAAATACTTTTTAAATTTATTTTTAGTTTTAAAGCATACTTTATTGCAAATAAAGATTAAATTATATTACATAATACATTTTATATGAACTAATGTATAGGATAATGATATTAATTTAAGGTCTAACAATTACAGTGCTGTTGGTAACTTGACCAAACTCTATGTATCTGTAAAGATTTCAGGTGGAGTTTGCTATGAAAAAGTAATTGAAATTTCTGAGATGTTAGATTTAAAAAAATGAGATCTCAGAAAGAATAGGGTAGTATAAATGTAACTATTATATATTAAATAAGTGAGAAAAGGAATTTGATATCTAGAAATTGTTTTAGTATAGTGAACATTAGAAGGAGTGTTGATAGAGGTATAAGTGTCGTGTGATTTTATTAATAAAGTTTATTTGGAAAGGTCCTAATTTGGTATGACAACTGATTCAATAAAAATATTTATTTATTTTTATATAGTTGCTTAATTAAAATTGTGATGGATTCATTATGTTTCAGTAGGTTTGTAATAGTGAACAATTATTAAGGAAGTGCGCCATAGTTTTTTTTTCTGACATAAAAATCATATTGAGTCTATACTAATAAAAACCTTCTTTGGGGTAAAAAGATATTGGTAGAAAGAGCCTCAAGATTGATATTAATTAAAAAAAATTAAATATTTTGGCTCCAAAAACCAAAATTTAAATTTAGAATTTATTTGTTTTATTAGTGAGATTGTGCTGGGTTTATATATACTATTACATATGCATCCTGGTATTTACTTTTTGTAATAAATATTTTTTGATCTGGTATAGTGTATTTAGCCCTGGATGTGTTTAATCCTTTAATGAAAGGATTTTTTATTGGTAGTGGTAAGCTTAACAACTTAGAGTATGAGTTAATAAATCTGGTAAACTCATTTACTGTTCTCTAAAAATAGTTATATTGAGATGCAGTGTAATGAAAGTCCATTGTGTTTAACAATGTTTTTTTGCTTTGATTTGATACTAATTGGTATCATTTTCTTCTTCCAGATCAATTTATTGCATAGTGAATTTATTTTTTCATAAAGAACATATTGTACTTGATGGTAAGTATATAAAAGAATATTTTGACAAGATAAAAATATTGATGAGAAATACTTTTGCATGTATAGATAAATATGATTTAAATAATGAGTTAATTATGTTTTTATAGAGGTGAGGAGTTTACTTTGGATTTCACAACTCATAGTATTTGAAGAATGATAAATGAGGAAACCTAAGAATTTATGTGTGAGGTAGTGAAAGGAGAGTCTATTTTATTGCCTGAATTTAAATTAATAGTTCTCCGTATAATTGTTTAGAATGTTAATTATTTGACATATATAGTTTTTTTGATGGTGATAAGATGACTAAATCATGAGATCAATTGGTTGAGTTATAGAAGCACTAAAAATTCCTGACAGTTAATTTTAGATGCTGCTAATAATGAGTTAATGTAAGTCAAAAAAAGAAGTGAGCTTAGGGGGAATCCTGTGGTATAGAATACTGTGGGAGGTTTGTTCATTTAATGTTGAGTGAATTTTTCAGTTATTGAGTAAGTTTGCTAATATGCAGAAAAAAATACATATTCTTTAAGAATTTGTAGAAATTTGTCAATAGAAACTAAATCAAAGACTGCAGTGATATAAAGTTTCATTGCAATAGGTCCTGATTTTCTAAAATATGTGATATCATCTATAGTTATTTTAAAAAGCCTAATTGCAACAGAAGCAGAGCAATCTTTTTTTGGAAAATTAAAAACTGTGGGGAAGGATGAGATGTTTAATCTTATCTTTTATTGGTGATTTTATAGTTTTAATTAAAATGATAGGCCTGGCAATAGGTTAAAGATGAATAAGCAAATATGGAATAACATTTTTATTATGGGAAGACATCATTAAGACATGATATAGCTGGTCTATACTATAGATTTGATATGAAATGTATATATGTATATTTTGAATAATAGGTATTATGATGAAGTGACTGAGATTAGTAAGAATAAATCTGGAAAGCTGTTAGGAAAAAATATAATTTTAAGTATGATGTCCTATTTTGTAATGTTATGTCTTTCTTTACAGTTACCAAAATGCAGAGGAGCACGTGCAGGCTTATTTGATGTTTGTAATTTAGTTTTAAATGATAAAAAACTTGATGGAGTATGGTTTTGCCTGTGATAACTTTATTGTTTTTAATTAAAGAAGATGTTATTTTATAATCTTGTAACCAAGCACCCAGTTGATATAGCCTTTAGACCAGTTATGGTGCTGACTTAAGAAATATTTTAAATTTTATGTAGAGGGATGTCTGACAGAATTTATTGTGTAATTTATATTTCTGTTTTAGGTACATTATTGATGGAATGAAGGAAAGATCACATGAAGTGTCTATAAGTTTTACTTTTATTAAATCCAAACCTCTAATTAATGCAATATGAGATTTATTTTTATGGGTATACAGTTTAATTATATATGTGATAAAATTTATAAAAGTAAACATGATTCAACTGGATATAAAGTGAGTGCGTATATATATATTGTAACGGAATATAATATCCCGTCACATTATTTTAAAATTAAAATAAAAGATCATAAATAAAAATTGATTTATTAAAAAGAAAAGTATATATAGATCGCATGATGGACAACTTTAAAAACTTTTAAAAAATAAAAATATTTGAAAGTAATTTTTTTGTAAAAAAGTAAAGATATAAAGATTGATATTTTAAAAATAGAAATAATGTTGATTTCTATAGTCTTAGAAAATGGAAATGATTGTCTTATTAATTAAATGATTGTTCAAAAGCAAAATACCTCGTGAGGCATGTAAAATAAATTAAATGGTCAGATAAGAGAATACAAAGGAATTAAATGACCAATGCAAACACGAAAATGACAGCACGGACCATAACTGAAACACGAATGGATTAGTGGCATCTTGCTCGTTGAATCTCAAGATCTAATGATAAGAGACTAATAAAAATATAAAAGCCAAATTATTATTATAATTGTTATCTGAGAGCTGACTATGAATAGATCGTTATAACCAGCTATATTGCAGATTTTCACAATGTGGAAGTCTGCAATAAATTTAATTTTCTGGACAACCAGTTGAGGCCTCTGGATGACAGTTCCTGACCAAATGCATGGCAAGTCGCAGTTTCATTTCAAAGAAGGACAAAATCTACAAAAGTGATCACGAAGATGGACTTCTCAATCTATTAAATCTGTAAAGTATGAACTATTGTGTCTATCTAATAAGAACTTTCCTAAAATTGCAAGTAATTAATAACTGAAAATAAGAACTCTTATCTGACTTAAAGAATGCAAATTCAATTATTGATATTTTTTATGTAGATGTTTAAGCAATCATTTCCATTTCATTTTTTTTGTGTGTGTATTATGTTTTAACTAAAATGTATTAAATTTAAAGTTGGGTGTAGATAGCTGCATGGATAAAGATTAATAACTATGTTTAAATTCATTTATGTTTAATTTAAGGGATTTTAATTTCAGGCTATTTGTTTTGTGGTTGTGTCAGAGCTAGTGGAGAGATATATAGATGTTTATATTAATGTAATGTGAAGCATGTTTAGCATACAGGGCAACATGCCCACCTGAATTCATGACCCCAAAGAGGCAGTCACACTATTGCAATGGTTGCAGATGTATTTCCTGCACCATTAACCTCTTCTAGCTCTATGGACAGGGATTTATAAGTTGGCAGAAAGACCACTCTCCCCCCACCACTCTCCCCCCATACATAGCACTCTTTAAAAAAATATATACATACATGATTCCTTAGTCTGACAGATGCACTTTCCTGTTCTAGACACAGATCATTTCCTTCAAATAATATCATGCTGTCAGATGCACATTCCTGTCTGCATGGTTTTATGCTAGCATCTTCATATTGCATTGATTGTGACTATATATCTGGAAGCAGGCATTGGGTTGACTATGAACTTTTAGTCTGAGATTGAATGAATGTTTTGATAAGTTTTTAAATGAAAAAAAAATCTATGTAGACTATCTATGCTCGACATGCTAAAGTAAAATATAATTTAAATATCCATCTGTGCGATCTATTTAAAATAGTAATTTAAATTAAAAAAAAAATATTAATGTTAAAATCTAAAAATAAATTTATTCCTCAATTTTAAATGTGTGTTAATAAAAATCTATTTGTGTGTTAATTACTGGCAGTGGCTTCTTTTATTTTATTGTTCTAAATATTTAATATATACTTTGAGAATAGAAATCTATTGAAACTTATAAATGTTTAAAATCTCTGCTACTCTATGAGCTAGTAACCTTGGGCAAACAATCGGAATCCAAATATATAAATTAAAATAAAAATATTTTTTTTTAAACTTAACATACCTGCCTACTATATAAATTTTCTAGGTTCAAATGCCTAGTGGCACCCTGTAATGTAGATTACGTTAAGTCTCCTTCTCCCCCGATCATTAATATATATATGGTACTTATGTAGTTTGCCTGCCAAAAGCTTGCTATCCATTTTTTTTATAAATAAACCATTTTCAGGGGTTAGGAATATGTGGCATACACAATATGGCTGAATCTAAGTTATCATATTCAATAATTATGTTCTTTTATCTATTAAGATGATAAAGAAACACAAAAGTCCAAAGGGTTGTAATTCAAAAAATTTTAATGTAAATACAGTAAATAATTTTTTTTCATAAAAACATTATTTAGTAGACTATAACAAACATGCTGACTGACATCACTTTTTGGGAAGGCACTATCTTATAATTTTGAATTTATTATCAAAAATACACTAAAATCCAAAGGGTTGGTAAGTAACATGTAATGCAGTAAAGAAAACAAAAATAAAACATGGCTAACCAAAGTGTAGAAAACATGTAGGCAGACTTCACTTTTTGGATGAACACTATCCTGTAATTTTGAAAATATTCCACTGAATCTTGATCTACTGATGAAATATTCCAAATGTTAATCATATTTCCAGTTCTGTCAATGAAATATTGTAGTAGAAAAGAAATGTTAAAAAAACATATATAAACTAATATTTAAAAAATTATGATAATTTGTCATTTATTATCTATTAGAATCATGTTAATAATTTTGAAAATATTCCAGTGCATCTTGTTCTGTTGATAAAATATTCCAAATTTCTCATATTTCCAGTTCTGTCAATTAAATATTCCAGATTTGAATTGTATTTCCAAAAATAATCTGGTTAAGAAGGAATATTAAACAAGCCACTTGAAAACTAATGCTAAAAAATATTATTTATAATTTGTCACATGTTATTTGTTAGCTTTGTTTTAAGGGTTTACTGATTGTTAACATTTTGACATCATCTTGTGAATTGAATTTATGACAAAGATAATCCCAATTTTTAAAATAAATTACAATAGAAAATTATAAATAGATTGTTAATTTTAAAAAAATTAAAAAACATTTTTCAATAAATTGCATTTAGGACATAACATCGAAATGTTAACAGGTGTTTAACAAATGATGGTAAAATTGCCATTCTTTAAGCATTTGATAACTCATGTATAAAATTTGCAATATTTCATTGACAGAACTGGAAATATGATTAAAATTTGGAATATTTTCAAAATTATTAGGCTAACAGATAACAAATGACAAATTATCATAATTTTTTTTTAACATTAATTTACACATGTTTTTTTAACATTCCTTCTTTATGGTATCATTTTGGAAAATAGGATTAAAATCTGGAATATTACATTGACAGAATTGAAAATATGATTAAAATTTGGAATATTTCATTTGCAGAAGAAGATGCAGTGATCATGATAGTACCCACCTGAACAGTGATATCAGTTTGCACATTTGTTATAGCCTACTAAATGATGTTTATTTTTTAAAAAAAATTATTTACTGTATTTACATTAAAAAAATTTTGAATTACAACCTTTGGACTTTTGTGTTTCTTTACCATTTTAATAAATAAATAAAACAATGATTATTGAATAGAATAACTTAAGAGTCAGCCATATTGTTTGTACCATGTGTTCTGAGCCCCTGAAAATGGATTACTTAAAAAAAAATAATAGCAAGCTTCCACCAGGAAAACTATGTAAATACCAAATATATATTTCAAAAATAAAAATTTCTGGGTGGAGGCTTTGAGAAGTAATTTCTCTATGTTATTAAATTGGAAGCATAGATTGATTAAGAAAGTTTACGTTTACTTTAACATTGAGTGTTAGATGATTAGAGAAGTTAGCTGGAATAAGTGATGGATCAACAATATAATGAAAATCTGGAGTATAGAAAAGTAAATATATTACAATATCATGTTTTTAGTGTAGAATAAAAATGATTATTTATGTAATAATCTTTTGCACTCATGAGCTTTCTATTGATTCGGTGTAAGTACTTAGAGCTGAGTTCTGATTAGCTCATGTTGAAATCTCCAAAAAAGAGAACTGAAAAAGAATTAGACGTTAGTATTAGATTATTTTTATTGACTGATTTAAATAGTTAAACATATTCAATACTTACTAATTAAAACCCTTAAAAATTGCTTAAAATTATTTCTTTTGTAACTTTTATTAACTGTAACGTTTAATTAATTCGTCTATATCTTGAAAACCAATTATGTAAATAGACAATAGTCTTACAATTACCCAATCTCATCTTTTTATTCACATCTTCATTTATATTCGTAACTAAATATATACTTAAAAAAATATTAATATTCATCTTACTCGATTTAAAAGCTTCAATACTAGAACAAAACCGTTTTTTCTCTAGTAATTTTATATCACTAATATATCTATTTCTAAAATTATTTTTAAATAATTGAATAAGCTGTGACAGACAGATATTTTAATAATAAATACAATAATTTTAAATAAAATATAATATGCTATTATTAGAATATGTTTATTCATTATTTTTTTAATCCGCAGTTCAATAAAAAAAAAAAAAAAACATAATTTACATGAAAGTCTTGTATTTATATATATTTAAATCATTGCGAGCAAAAATTCAACAATTTTCCCATCATAGTTTCTGGTGCAAGATTTTAATTTATTTAACTTTTATTATTATATATTAAATTTTTCCTTTATTAGAATTCTGCAGTTCACAAATGATAAAAACATATATTTTGGAAATGTTAGTATTGTTCTGGCGATTTGTAAAAATGTGTTGACAGCTATTATCATTAGTTGTCATTAGTTGTTTGGTTTATTTTACTAAAAATAAGAAAAACGTTTACTTTAAACTTAATTTTGCAGGTTTAAACTGGAATGATGGCTTATATGATTTTTAATATTCAAATATTATATCAGGAACATTTTTGAATGAAGTATGAGATTGGGAAAAAAATTTCATTATTTTTTTCAAATATGAATTATTTCGTAAGCATAGTTATTTAAATATGCAATAGTTTGGACTAACCTGTATATAGACTTACAACAACAACCTCACAAGTTGAGAAAGATAAAAACACTAGTCCACAAGCAATCAAAAAAAAAAAATGAGAAAAAAATGTTTTCGGTATTTTTTATAGGCTTTTCAGCTATCTTTTTACACGATATTAAGTTGTTAATAAAACTAATTTTTCCAATTTCTAAAATTTATCTAACAATATTTCAGAACAATATTATTATTTAAATATTTTGCTATAATGTTATTTTACTCAGGAAGTAAAGTTCATCACTATTTCAAAACAAAATGATATAAAATTTCTCATCATCTTCTTTCATCACTAGAGTTAATTTATTTTGTAGTAAAAATCTCACGTTTGTAAACAAGTATTAATTCACACACACACATTAACTTTTATGTACATATAATTACACTCTATTTACATAAGTTAATTAAGAATTTATTTATCTTCCCAGTTTTTCATATCCATTCTACTACGCTATCTATGATTCTCAATATCCCAACCATGAAATCCATTTATATATGTGTATAAAATTTAATTACAAAATTATACGTATGATAAACCATAGTAATAATTTTGATAAATACATATAATTGATCATTATAATGATAAATACTAAATTTCAATAAGAATAAGTAGTTAATAAACATTAAGATTAAATAAACACTAAATATAGATTCTTTTACATTAAATGTATTTAGAGGAACTCCATGCGGTTAATTCAAATAAAAAATGATGTAGAATAAACCACAAATCCTGATTTGACTAATATTAATTAATATTTTTATGCATGATAGAATTATATTATGTACACCATATTTACTTGTACATTCCTGAACTTTAAATAACTATATTCGGATATTTATCCTATATGTAAATGATTGTGCTTTATGACTTTTCAAAGAAATTTATTGATTTAATTTTAATGAATCTAATTTAAGGTTACATTGTTCAAATAAATTTAAGGTACTTGAGTACTAAACTTGCATTGTAGGGGGATAAGGCAGATAGGAATTTTTCATACCCACAATCAATGTGTAATGTCTGATGATGTCATATTGAAAAAATAATCCTACAATGGTGACATCATATTGGACACTTTTATTTTTGGAGTAAAATTTTTTTTACAGATCTCCATTTTGCATGGTGTATATTACATGATAAGTGTCATAGAAATATAGTTAATGTATTTTTATCAAAATTAATTCAAAATCATAATCATTTACTGTTTGTTTGGTGTATATTTAAATAAATAATTTTTTAATAAATGTCAACATTAGCAGTTTTTGCTTTAATTTCTTTATTTAAAAAAAAATCAACTATTATCAGTTTTATGAAAATCCTAGCATCCTTTGCAATCAAGTGTTTTCATTTTTGAAATGATAATTTTTACTGCAGATCTCCATTTTGTTGGTAATGTACTTAATGTATTTTTATACAAATTACTAGGAGTTTTTGCTTTACTTTCTTTATAAAAAAGCCATTTAAAATTGTAAACAATTTACTGTTCATTTGATGTATGTGCAATATTCTTTATATATATAAAAAAGATATTTAAAAGTCAAAATCATTTACTGTTCATTTGGTGTGTCTTTTTTTGTAATTTTTGTTATAATTTCTTTATAAAAAAAAAATAAAGACATTTAAAAGGCAAAATCATTTATTGTTCATTTGGTGTATGTATATTAATTAATATGTCATTTTTTGTAGTTTTTGCTCTAATTTCTTCATAAAAAATAGATGTTTATTTAGCAGTTTTGCTTTAATTTCTTTGTATATAAAAATAAATCGATGTTTATTAGCAGTTTTTGCTTTAATTTCTTTATAAAAAAAATTATGAAAAAAAAAGTGACATTTATTAGCATTTTTATAAAAATCCCAGCATTCCTTGAAATCAAGTGGTTTCATTTTTGGCATATATTTAAACTATATTGAATTTTATAATGTATTTTAAAATTATGTTTGGTGTATTTTGAAATCATTTATTGTTTGTTTGATGTATATTCACCTATTTTTAGTCTTGCAACACAGAGCATGTATTAGAACTACTGTGGCTGTTGACATACATATCACACATTTTGTTTTTTTTGTGTGCAAGAAAGATCCATGTACATAAGCGGCAGATTGATGCTAATGTGAACAGGCACACAAGGGTCTAATATATGCCAAATTTAAATAATCAACAATATATTGCTAATATGTTATTAAACAATTCTAAAGCAATAACTAGTAGAAGAGGATAAAGTCAGTGTTATCTATACTACTAAATGCCCACAGCCAGGTTGCAATGCAATATATATTGATGAAACTAAAACCAATATTAAGTATTGTATTCAACAATATAAATATACATATAAAAAGGCAATGAACAATGATACAGTTTATTCAGCTTTCTATATTCATCAAAGTAGTATGGGGCTTGTATGTTGTCCATCTGCATTTATTGTGTTAAAATATGAAAGACATGCTAAAAACATAAGATTAAGGAGTCATATGCCATAAAAAATTCTTCTGGCATTATTAATGCAAAGTTAACCAGTTTTCCAATTAGTTGTTCCTGACCAATATTATGAAATGTTCAAGTTTATCACTTATAGATTATAATGATTTTATACAGTCTTGATAAGAACTCAAATGAGTAGAAAGCACTTGAAAATAGTGTTTTATGTTATTTTAACATTACTCTGTTTTATAAAATAGTTATATTGTTAGATTGTAATTTATATTTTGTAATGACAGAATTATTGGATTTATTAATTTACAAAGAAAAGTGATTGGAAATTTCGGGAAATGATAAATTTGCAAAGAAATAGTGTTGTAGTTAATGATAATTTTATTTTTTCCAAAAGATGTTGTATATATAATGTTACTCCAAATCTGGATAGGATTAGGGTACATTATGTTTTACATAATAAGATTGAAGCCTTGAATAGGGTACAATTAAATTTGGTTCACTAGATAGAAGAAAGAAACTTTTTTCACTGACAAAAAATAATAATATTACAGCAATTTTATTTGTACTGTCATATATGCAAGATCTTTTTGAGTTTTTGTTATATAAGGAAAAATATATTAAACTGGGAAGTAATAGCCAGCAGGTGATTAATTTTAGCTGCATGTGAGATTTTAGATAAGAGGGTGAAATTTTATCATGTGGGCCTAGGTATGTGTAAAGTTTGTGGAGGAATGCTAAAGCAGAAATAGTTGTGGATGTGGAAACAGCATATGATGGTATTATTAATAAAGAGAATCTTATGGTTTATGGAGGAATGGTTAAGTGGAAATAGTTATGGAAATAGCATATGATGGTATTATTAAGAAAGAGAATATTATTCAAGCTATAGCTCCACAGTTGAGTAAAGTATCTGATAAGATGAGTTATAAGAAACAGTAAGCATTGAGGGAGGTGACATTATTTTCAAATGATAACCAGATTATTTTTTCTAAGGAAAATAAATCTAATAGATTTGTTTTAAAGGACAAAGGGACATATGAAAGTAAGCTACAACAATAGATTGAGAAATTAAACTTTATACAATTTGACAGCTATAATATAAAAATGATGAAAGAAATGTTTGTTGAGAATCTTAATATGGGGGGGGGGGTTTCTTACCAATAAAGAATACAGGGAGATTTATCCATCAACTACTTTTATTTTCCAATTGTTTGCTAATATAAAAACAATAATCCTAATTTGCTGTTGAGATTAATGACTGATTTTACAAGAGCATATTACCAGAGCATATCAATAATTATTTTTTAATGGATTTTGGATTGTATTAAGTTTGGTGAATATACATTGAAGTCATCATTTGAGTGTGTGGATAGGCTTGATAAGGCAGTTATAGTATAGAGGTATAAGGTGGATGTCTTTGGACATAGTGGGATTATATGGTTCAGTAGATCAGGTGGCATTAATTACAATTTTACAAGATAGACAAATGATTAATGATATGCAAAAGGGCAAATATCTTTTACAGTGAATGTTTTGGATTGGATAAGTAAAATATTGTGGTAGCACATGGGAATCAATTATATAGAATAGAGAAGGGATGGCCTATGGGCCTGGTGGGAAGTGGTTAGAATGTGTTAACAGTATAGAGCAGTGCATAGTGAGGTCCATTTTATTAAAAAGTGCAATATGATGCTTAGTGGATATGTGGATGAAGCTTTGATATACAGAGAACTGTATGTTATAAAATGAATTTATGAAGATTTGCAGAACCAAAATGGGTTGCTTTGGACCATGGAAACAGATGATAATGCTACTATTAATTATCTAGATTTGCAAATACCATATGTGATGATAAATTTGTATATAAAATGGAGTTAAAGCATATAAATAATAGAGGTTTTATTCAACCAATATCTAATGTTCCTATAACACACAAGGTGGGTGGTTTTAGGGTTTTTTAATGTGCAATCTTTCAAATGAAGCATTTTGTAAAGATAATATAGATTGTTATATTCAGGATTGGTAAAAATTAGATATAATAAACAAAGAGTGTTATCAATTATGTTAAAACATTATAAAAGGTGTGATAGTACTTCTGTAATTGTGAATAATAAATCACGGATGTCATTACTTTTTATTCCTAGTATTAAAAAATATATAATGGAATTTTTAAGCCAAGATTTCAGGTTGGCATAAAGAACTTTCCTAGCCTTAATAGATCTTAATTATCTAAAAAAAAAATCAAGTTTCATCTCAATATTAATTTCTAATCACTACATTAAAATTTTATTTACTGCAGGACAAAGTTCTTTCTCACAATGTTAAACAAAAGAATAATGAACAATATGACATTATTCATCAGGTTTGCAAAGTGATAAGAATGAAACCTTGAGTATTTTTTCTTTCTGATTTTAACTTTCATTATCATCATATTAAAAATCTTAAAAAGAAGGCATTAGTTACTAATTTTTCTTATTTCCAAATTACTATGTTTCGATTTGCAGACTCGAGTTGATATTTTAAGCATTTATTATACATTAAAAAAACCTACATAAACATATGTTAACTTCCCATAACAATTACTGAATTCAATTACAATATATTGTCAGGTCCAAAAATGGAAGCCTTCTTCTAAACTGCATGTCAATTCTTGAGCTTGTAGACAACCATATTAACATGTCAAAAAAATATGAGACAGCTCAATTTCTTTTAAAGAAGAAAGGGAAGTGAGCATAGAGGATAATATAGTAATTCGACTATTATTTCCATTGAGTTGTATATTTATATACATTGTCTAATGATAGTAATTTTCTGTTCAGTGGATCCAAATGATGTTTATTTTTAAAAAGTGAACAGAAACCAACTCACATTTTTTTTCTCTCTCTTCTCATCTAGATGAAATAAATTAATTATTTAATTATACCATTATTCAATAAAAGCTTAGCAATTCTCTATTTTTTTTACAACTTTTTTATAGTAGTTAGGATGTCCTCTTTTCTGGAGTAATGACTGTTTTCTATATCTAATTTTGGTGTTGGCAAAACTTTAGCATGGATTGGTTTTTGGTTTTCATCTTTCTCCAATGGTAATTTGAATTTGCTGATTTATGGAGTCTGGCTATAACATTTTGCTGCTGGCTATTTCTGGCTGGAGTAATCTAAATAGATGTTTTGGCAGTTTTCTATTTATTTTATTGCTTCTTTTAATAATAGTTAGGTTGCTCTCTTTTCTGATGCCATGACTGTTTACTATCTCTAATTGTAGTGTTGAAAAAACGTTTAGTTTGAGTTGTCTCTTGGTTTCCATCCTTGCCATCTTATGATGGAATTTCTATTTGCTGATTCATAGGATCTGGCTTTGCTGATACACTTCTGGGTATTTCTGGCTGAATAAATTTATTTTGAAATTAGTGTTTATGCCATTTATGAAATTGACCTTGAGGATTTTTCACTTCTAATAAGTGTTGACTCTTTCAGGCTATGATTGTAACTGCATTCATCTTTTTTGCAAAGGTGCTTATGAAGATCTTTGTATCAATTTTGATGTGGCTTTAATTTGATACTTTGTGTCATTTAGTGATGGGATTATACTTCATACTATATAATTTGATCTCAAATTATGATTCATTAAAATGTCAGCTGGAGTTCTGCCATAAACAGTAGATAGAGTTTGTATTGTATTTGAAGCATTGTAGCTATGTGAACACTTCAATAATTTGTTATTATCTAAATGTTCAGCTTGTCCATTGCTCTCTGGATAGAAGAGCAGTGTTAATAGATGATTGATTTTATAATTTTAATAGAAATATTTGATCTGATTGAATGTAAGGACTGTTACGTTATTGACAGTGATTGTAAAAAAGAGATTACATGTTGCAAATTGACAATTGTGGTTGAAATATTAAAGTTGGATAAAATAAACTTATATTTAGAGTAGGCATCAACAATTATGAGAAATTTTTTGCCTTCCCATGGTTTAGGTAGATTCTTTTCCAAGATCTAATTGACTGTAATCATCATTTAGCTAACATTCTTTAACTCATTTTGCATTGCTGGTATCAGTGTAACTGAAATTATATATCAGAATTTATATTAAGCCATGAGATATATGGTCTAATCAGAATCTTTGTTCTCACTATCCAGAGTGATCACAATACAATTAAGATATGTTTAGGGTTGCTTGATGGAATGATGATTCCATCACACCATAAAATAAAAAATTGCAATTGGTAGCTCATGCCTTCTTGCTCAAAAAGATTATGTACATATTTTGGTATGTTAATTGGTGACTTTGTGCATATATATTTAATTAGAAGTTGATACACTTGCTCATTTTGCATTCATTGAGCTATTTCTCTACTATACATTTGGTTACTATTTTCCAAAATCTGTTATATTTATTAATGGGTTTTCCTTGAAATGTGTTTTTATTTTATTTTTACCTGGTAATTTACTGAGTGCATCAACATGTGGGATGTTTTTCTTGCTACATAATGAAGTTTAAAGTTGCATGCACTCATCAAGGCAAACTATCTTAGCAAGTGGAGTGAAAAGTGCTTAATAAATGTTTGTGACCTATTTGTAAAATAATCTTATATACTATATATTGGGCAAATTTATGGAATTTTTTAACCTGATATTAAAGTTAAGGTTTCTTTATCTATATGAGAGTACTTTTTTCAGTTACAGTGAATGGAAAGTGAAGCAACAAGTGAATCACTTCTATCTCTGTTATGGCACTAAGAATGCTCCAATGCCAAATTGTGAAGCATAACATGTTAGGATTAATTCTATATTTGAATCATAATAGGGTAATTTGTTTACATTAAATATTAATGTTTTATCTTCTTAAAAGCTTGATTGATTGAAGCATTGAGAATATCCTTTATTTTATGCTTAGTAAGAAAAATACCTGTGCTGTAATTTTAAATTCAAAAAAATTCTATTTCTTTGGAAACACACATTTATTAGGATTTATTTTAGTCCTATTTCCATGAATTTATTTAAAATATTTTAAATATTTTTGAGACAGGTTTTAGCCTGTATCAAATGTGCTTGAAATTTATAATAGGCAAGCAATATCTTCATTTTGCTGATAGAGGGACCTCTCAAACCATGACACAAGATAATGACTTTTATAAAGATAAGAGTGTTGTCTTATCTTTAACCTAACTTTCTGCTTATGTAGGCCAATCTAAAGCATTTTGATTTGGGAGCATAAAGCTGTTGTTCTCCACCATTTAAGTCCACTATTTTGTGTACAAATTAACATTCGCAAAATCTAACAATTTACAAGTTAATATTATGATTTTTATACTGGAAATATATAAACTATTGTAAAATTGTATTTTGCAAATGATAATTTGTATACAAGTGGAGAGAACAACATCTTTATGCACCCAAACAAGATGCTTTAGATTGGCCTATATAAGTGGAAAGTTAGGTTAAAATATAAGATGGTGCTCTTATCTTTATAAAAGTTGTTATCTTGTGTCATGGTTTGAGAGGTCCCTCTATCAGCAAAATAAAGATATTGATTGCCTATTATAAATTTCAAGATGCATTTGATACAGGTTAAATCTGTCTTAAAAATATTTACATATACTTCCTATGTGATTAATAAATAATTACAACTTTACAATAGTTTATATATTTCCAGTATAAAGATTATAATGTTAACTCGTTCTAAGTCACAAGATTTCGTGAATGTTAATTTGTATATGAAATAGTGGCCTTAAACAGTAGAGAAAACAACAGCTTTATGATCCCAAATCAAGATGCTTTAGATTGGCCTATATAAGTGGAAAATTATGTTAAAGATAAGATGCCACTCTTATCTTTATAAAAGTTATTATCTTGAGTCATGGTTTGAGAGATCCCTTTATTGGCAAAATAAAGATATTGCTTGCCTATTATAAATTTCAAGGTGCATTTGATACAGGTTAAAGCCTGTTTTAAAAGTATTTATATATACTTCCTATGTGCTGAATAAATAATTCCAACTTTAAAACATTTTACTAAATTATAAGAGTTCTTTTTACTTTGGGCCACAAGAAGAAAAAATTAAAGTATGGGATGATACAAGATATCCAGCTAATAAATAATTAACAAGCCATTCAAATATGGCTGTAGCCATTGAAATACCAAATAGAAAAGAGTAACTCTATAAAGTCTCTTATGACCTATAATTTATAGTACTCTGAAAGCTTCATTGTTTACTAACAGTTGAAGATAAGCATATATAAGGTCTATTTTAGAGTAAATATCTTCAGCTAAAGTACAAAATATTTTTTAACCTATGAAGGGGAGTAGTTATCAAAATATAAAGCTCTACATAATATCCAGAGATAATCTCCATAATTTTTATCCATTGTTTTTAATGATGGGTGCAAAATAAGATATTGCTCAACACCTGTTTCAGATTACAGCTTATCCAACTTTTCTGAAATTTTAATTCTTAAAGAAAAGGTACTGGTAAACAATGATAGCTGGTTGGTTTGACATGTTATCTAAAAATAATAAAATGGATAGTTTTTGATAACATTTCAAACCAGCTTCAAAATCTTTAGCATGTTGATGTTTAAAATTTAATATATCACAACTTACTCAATTCACATTGATTAGTAAGTATGGTGTTGGTTTAAACTTGTTTTGTTCAATTAATTTACTGTATCCTCTCATGGAATTGTATATGTTTAGTTTTTTTCTGGATATTGAATTTAGTTTCCTCCAAAAGTGTAATCAGTTACTTTGCTTTGATAATTATGAATTCATTTTGCAGCAAATTTCAAATTGGTCTTTTGATTTTTAGTTATTGTTTCCCAATATTAAGATATTAAAGATGATTTAGCCAGAATTAATCTCCATTGCCAAAGAATTACCATTAATAATAATTTGTTTTTTTAAAGGTGGGAACAGTTTGTTTATTAAGTACATTCAGATTTAATTCTTTTGTGACTTGATTGGTGGTGTTCTTTATTAGCTGTACACATTTGCAGCTTAATTGATATTTTTGTTTATTAGATCAACCATTCACTATTCTGTCTTTTTTTTGCAAATCAGATAAGTTTAGTATGTCCAATAGGTTGACAATAATGACAGCCATTATAAATATACAGACATTGGCTAAATAATTTTCCTTGTAATCATAGCAGTTGTATTTCTTTTCAATCGCTTGACCTTTTTCTTATGTGATGTGATTGCTGACCATCAATTGGTCTAAATTTTTTGTTGTTACTTATGCATTTGCACTAAAATTATTGAGCATTTTTCCCCTCAAGATCACTTGGAGTATAGTATTGAACATAATATTGAAGTTCATCAACAATCTGACTCTTAATGTATGATCCTTCATTAAATGTAAATGGATCTATAATAGCTTCTTTGAAGAATGTTCCAAAATCACAGGTTAATACCTTCTTTTGCAATGTAAGTGCATGTTGCCATATTCTCATCAGCTTTCTGATTGTGTAGATTAAATTTATATCTTTACATTATTACTAGAGAATTTGGCATAAAATAAGTGTTTAGAAATTGTCTAGCCTTATAAAATATTAATTTAGAAGAATGTAGTGGTGCTTCTTGTATCATAAGAACATTGTGAGTAGATACCATACAGACACACACTCATAAGCATGGCCAACTTTAGTTTAGGTTTAATTTCATGGTATCCATGTAAAAATTTGGTTTATCCAAATCCATTAGCCAAATTTTTGAGCAGGTTAGATTCAATTTTTCAAAAGATCCCATTCAAACCATTATTTAAAAAAACTAACTGCAAAACCATTTCTTGACATGAATTCATTAATTTACTTTAGATGCTGAATCACTTGTGAAAATACATGATCCATCTGAACAAATCGACCCCATCCTTATTGCCAATTTATTTATTATACACAAAAATATGCATAAAAATATGTTAACTTCTCATATCAATTATTGAGTTTGATTACAATATATAATTAACAACAAAAACATGCCATCTTCTAAACTGCATATTTATTCTTGAGTTTGTAGACAGATCAAAAGAGTATGAGGCAGCATGTTTCCTTCTAAATAAGAAAAGAAAAGGACCACAAAGAATATGCTAATTCCCCATTATTTCAATTGTTTTGTATGATTACATATATGGTCCAATGATAATGATTTCCTTTTTAATGGATAAGAATGTCATGTTTATTTTTTAAAGGGTTCACAAGAAGTAGCACACACCACAACTAGTGAGGAATTTTTTTATTTTTTCTATTTTTGCTTTACTCTCTACTTGAAATTAGCTAGATATCTGCTTATTGATGAATATTGAATGATTGCAACAATAGCACATCTTTCTGACAAGACTTGCCTCAAATCTTGGCTAAGTAAAATAATTTTTCACAATATAATTATAATTTTTTATTCGGTAACCAGCAAATAATTAATCTGGCTAAACATGCAATACAAATTAGAAAATTAGTATGTAGACATTTTAAACTAGGATTTATATAAGAATGGAAAAAAGTAAAGTCCTCACTGCCTGAAAGATAACAAGCCTTGTACTGATAAAAAATCCTTTGTTCTACATTAAGCAGCTTAACGCTGTTCAGCTATTTTTGTATTGAATGGTGAATTAAACTGTCTCTGATTAGAACTTGACCTAAATTTTGTTTTATCTGATCCAGGTTCGAACCCAGGAAATAAACATTAAAGGAAAATGTACCAACACTGCATCACTAAGCTTATATAATTATTTACATACGATTGTATAATATATCGCCTTAGATCTATGACAGCTCTTTCATTAGTTGTGGTTACATTACATTTCTTTCATGATTTATTTTTAGAATCAGCGGAATAATTAAATTATCTTAGGGATTTTTTATCTTCTATCCAAAAATTGCTAGCTTTTTATTTATCAAACAAATATTAGATAATTAACCAAATAAATATTTACTCTTTAAAGACTTATAAGTTTTCTGAAAATTCGCAATGTTTTTTGATAGAAGGTAAATGTTCTGTTTCCAAAAAAAGTGATTAGCTAATTAACTGTTCACATACTTATATAATAATCGCAAGACACATAAGTAGAACTAAAATTAGTTCAATTATTGTACTATCCTTTTTCTTTCTTTATATAAATACGCAAATACCAAATATTTGTACAGTCGGAGAAAAATTTTTATTTTAAAATGTTTTCGAAAAAAAAAAAAACAATTCTCTCTAGGCGAATGAATTTTTAAATTTTTCTAAAATAGCCAATAGAGGATCAAATATATATCCAACTATTCTACGGATTTTATTTTTTCAGGCTTAATAAAATGTTCAGTTTTTAAGCCATTAAATAAACTGAATATATGCATTATATAATTTAATGCATACAAACGTAGACATCTTTGTATATCTACTTAAAAATGAAATAATAATATTGATAATTATTATTAAAAAAAAAAAACTTTCATAACACGTGACTTTACTCAGGGACGGGTATGGCCGGAGGTATACAAAATTCTCTAAAAGTTTTTCCTCCTGATTTGCATAGTGAAGGTTGGAGGTTGAGTCAAAGGTCATATTGCATTCCAGAATATTGCTGCTGCCGCTGGGTTTAAGCTGGCGCACGTGTCCATGATGTTATCACTAACTTGGATTTATAAGACACTTTGCTTCATGAATATTTAAAACAATTAGCATAAAGTCAAACTGAGAAATCCGATGACAGGCGGCAAACAGTCGAGAAGACCTATCAAAATTAATGTGATAGTTTCATATTTTTGATAGCAAGCACGCAGAAAAATGTCTATAATAAGAACATTTTAAATGATTGCTTAGTAAACTTAAATTACTATTTAATTGAATATTTAAAAATAAATATTTGCATATTTCAATCAAAATAAATCAAATAAAATTGTTACATTGCACGAATATGAATATACAATATAGATTTATGTGTGTTTAGATATTAACGGTATACATAAATATTACTAAAATTATTTATAAACACATTACAGGTATATATATATGTGTGTATGCACGCGCAATTGTGTTTATGTTTGCAATTTAACAATGTAGTGAAGTTAGACACGAGAACAAATTATGTAACGGCACAACAAGCAACAAACATTTGATGACCGATTTTCCACTAGTATGAAAAGTTGTGACTTGGTCTTGTTACAAATAAAGAATCCGTGAATATGGACTATGACCATTCTAAATTGGGGGAGAAACAAAAACTAAAAAAAAAGATTTAAAAATTATAGTACATGTAATTAAAGTAAATGTTGTTTATCAACCACACAGTCGTCCAATTGTGTAATTAATGCAGAAAGTCGACCAAGAACACGAAAGGCTCAATGTAATCAGACCTATACTAATTTAAGTAATTAAAGACCGTTTATGATTTAAAAAAAACAACAACTTAGTCTATGAAAGAAAAAATAATGATCATTAATTTAATTATAGATTTTAATATTAATTATTAATGATTTAAGTTCATAAGATATAGCAAATGTATCTTTTATATTTATTAGTATAATTTTTGACTGACAGATCTCTTTTAATATATTTATTAGTATAATTTAAAAATTAAATGCTTTTTTTATTATAAAAGAACAAACTGCAATTACATAAATATACTGCCTATGACACTTAGTATTTACTATTAAATCATTTTTACTACATTAAATGAAATATATCCATATACTATCAGGATCTGCTTCAAGTATAATTAAAATTTGATGAGATCACTTATGAATTGTATTTATTTTGAGCTAATTGAGAGCTAATAGAGACTAAACGAGTTTAAAATTAATTTTTGCTTCTTAGCAAATATTTATAATTACTAACTTCATCTTACTTTAAAATATTATCTTTTGAAGTATCTTAAACACTACAGTCAACTAAGTATATAAATTAAAGGATTATGTTGTAAAATGATTAACGCAACATGCTTATGAATTTAATTAATTCTATGGCTTTTTTTTTGCAAATCACAGAAAAATTTCTAAACAACATAATTTTTTTAAGATAGCAATACATAGTTAATTAGTTATTGTAATGAAGCAACTATAAAAATGAAATTGTATTAAGATGCAGAAAAAGGCATCAGACAGTTTCTATATTGAACTTTACAATCTGAATAATAATGTCTTAATACAAAAAAAAAAACTTGATTATAATTAAGACCAAAACATTAAAGTTGAAGATATAGCTTAAAATAATAAAAAAAAAACTGTGATATGAGAGTAGCAAGCAGGAGCAAGCTGACATTTATTAATTAGAGTTATCTTTTTCTTAAGATTTCAAGCTTTTTTTTTTTTAGAAAGATAACTTTCAGTCACAAGTAATAAGTTTTTTTAGTTTTTAAAATATTATTATTTTGATACAGAATATTAGAAAAAATGCACTATATACCAGGGGTGGGTAAACTTTTTTTTACAAGGGTCATTTGGATATTTATAATATCATTTGCAAGCCATACAAAATTATCCACTGAAAAATTAGCCTGCTATATTCAGTTTAAAATTTCAACTGTCCATTTACTATCATCTTCACTTAAGTTAAATTTTTGACATTTTAAATAGGATTGTTGTAATTATGTGGCCTTTATCTTTCTATTCTTTGCTATTATATGTAATAAAATCTAGATCCATTCTATCCACCAGAGAAGAAAATGTGAAGATGCAATATTTGTAAAGACCATCAATATGAGGATAACACATTACCCTCTACCATAATTAATAGCAATTCTTTAAATTTGATTTTGTTATATATTTTAGAAAAATTAAAATTACTTTCAGTTATACATATTGCTACATAGAATTTTTAATTAGGAAGCTTCAGGCAGGCATTGTTTCAAAAGCGTTGACAAAAATAATTAAGAATTAATTTATTTACAAAATTCATGTTCTCTTCATTGAAAGGCAAAACTGAAGCTATGAAATGATTATAAAATCGAAATATAAGAAAATTCTTAACATTAAACTGAAATTTATTGACAGTTATGACAAAAATAGGAAAAGACCTTAATATTAAAATCTTTTTCTATTAATAATGCTGAATTTGTTTTTTAAAAAATACAAATAAAATATTCAAAGTTTTATAATTATTCATTTAAATTGCTTTTGATGAAAACAAAATCTGTTATATAGTTTCTAACATTTTATTAAACTGAAGTGATCAATATATTTATATATATCATCATATTACTTTATAGACCAGGCATCTTTTATGGTTAGTTAGGCAAAGATGTGAGAACCCAAAGATTTGGCTTTTATACACAATGATGTAATTTATTTAGGAATGATTTCAATTCTTCATATTTTAAAAATAAAAATAAAATGTGAATAATAGTTTTATGATATTTAGTTGCTAAAATAAGGCATGATTTCTCAAAAAGAAACTTTGTCTTACTTGAGTTTTTTATGGGGTTTTTGATAAAATAATTGTAACTAAATCTTAGCATTTTGATAGAGGAACAGCATTTTTATAAGTTCGAATTATATTCAAGCATTCTTTCTTATCAGGAAATGTAATGAATTTAATAAAAAAAAGATATTAATTGAAAATATTCTAATATTTTTCACACAGAATGTATTGCAGTTAATCTTGAGGTTTTTTTTGTTTGTTTTTTTTTTGTTTATTTTTACGTTGTTGTTTTATATAAATGGTGTAGGAATATCGTTATAACTTTTATAGCTGAACTTGATATATTGTTATCTGATTTATATTATTATTTATGGTTAACATGAATATATATTTAGATGATAATCTACATGGACCGACTACACTATTTAACATACCGATAGTTATAGTTTTTATCAAGATGTCTTTTTGCCTACACATATAACTCATTCTTATCAATCTATATTGGATCATTTATTTATGACATTAATCCAGCTTCTAAACTATGAATTAATTTTTACTTTTTTGAACCACTTTGCAACTGTAATAAAATTATTTATTTATTGGCAACATGTAAATTATTTATCCATATGCTAATATATTATAATAAACTAAAAATGTTATTATCTAATGAGAATTGGGACAATATTTTGCTTTGGATGATGTTGTTTCTGCATTTTAAAACTTCAGGACAGTTGTATATTTTTAATTACAAAATCAATGTTTTGTATTAAACTGCAAAGCAACATCAGAAGATGCCCAACATGAATAAATGATAATTTAGTAAAAAAAGATTAAATCAAGAAATTATTTAAAATTTTTGGATGGAAATTTAGTAAATTAAAAATAAATAAATAAATACTGAAATTAAATATATTAGGGAATGAAAATTCTAATATTATTAAAAATATATTTAATAATAAAAATATTTCATTGAAATGGAAATTAATTAATCCTTTAATAAAAAAACCTTTGTCAAATAAATTTAAATTTATAAAATATAATGGTAATTTGTTGAGAATTTTAAATAATGAAAAATATGTTGCTGATTTGTTTAATGTTTTATTTTTGTATATGCTGCTTGATGGTATATAAATACTAGATAAGATTCTTAAAAAAATAAATCTATTTTTATACCTGTTTTTGTCCTGAAGTTTTTACTACTTCTCCTATTTCTGATAAATTACATGCCAACAAACTAACCCAGCCACCGTTTTGACATACACACTGTTTATATAAATCTTCACACACATTAAAATTTAATATTATTACATGTACGTTTGAAAAGGATAATCCCTTATTTTTTTGATAATTGTAGACCAATCTATAATATTTTTGTGATTTTTAAACTGTTGGAAATGACAGCTAAAGAAAATTTTTTATTTTTACTTATCGGTATAGTTTTGTTTCTAACAAAAGTATACAGGATGCCTTTTATAATCATGTGCACAACTCTAGATAATGATCTCAACAATGTTACTCTACATTTAGACTTATCTAAAGCATTTGGCTCCATATTTTATAAAAAAAAATACTTAAATTTATATATGCTTTTCATGGTCATTTTGCTTCTTGACTTAAAATTATTTGAATACTAGGAAACAGTCAATGAATATTTCTGATGTTACCAATTCTTTTATAATAATTAATCATGGTATATCACAAAGTTCAGTTCTGGGTTTTAGTTTGTTTTTAATTTATATAAGTAATAAATATTTACTTAGAGTTTTGTTTTATATAAATTTTTTTTTTGAAATTTAATTTTTATTTTTAAATTTGATATACACATATGTTTATTCCTGTGATGGCCAGGCTACCTTACATAGTGTTTCAAACATTTTCTAATGGTGAGTCTCTGAAGTGTCTGGTGTTTTAACCTTTTACCATTCGGATGAATATTGTAATGCTCCTGCAGATGAGGAGTTTTTGTATACTTCTAGGGTTGGTGATTATTGCTTGCCCCTGTTGTATTATTTATGTTGATTATTGCAGTTGAATTTCCTTGTGAGGGGAGTGAAATGAGGTTCCATGTGTCCTGAACTATTTTTGAGGAGGCTAGTAGTTCATCTCTTTTTATCATTTTTTAAAGGGTATATGTAAAGAATTGAATTTTATCTGATTGGGGATGTTCTATCACCAATCTGCATCTAATGGCCCATATGGCATAGTTTAAGAAGATAGATAACCTGATAATGGGATGGGTTTTCATATTGAGACTATCTTTTAAAAATATTACCAGGCTAACATTTATTTTAATGTTTGTTGAAATGAAATCATGGATAGTTTTGAGCTTTGGGCAAACAAGCGAAATGAACTATTGATTCATCTCCTACTGTGCACAGACCACACATAGGATCTATGCTAGAATAACCACATTAATAATGCAAAAAGTAGTTGGTGGGGAGGGAGTCAAGGTTGTATTTAATGATAAAGTATTGGTATTTAGGTTCCAGGCTATTGTTTGTTTTGCACTGTAGTTTTATATATTTATCTTGAAACAATAATTAAATGATGATTTATTTTTATCAAATGGTTAGTTTTTAATTGTTAACTTGCATAAAACAAAAACAACATGTTTTTCTTATAAATATGTTCCATATTATCTTGACATTATTATTTGTAAGGGAAGTATTTTCTACATTGTGCATTACATACACTAATATTTATTTCATTTTTTGATAATTAATGTTATCTAGTGATGACTTTGAGTAGTCAACATAACATTCGTTGTTATCCATTCCATTTATTTATAAAGATATCAACCAAGGAGAGCTTGTTCCCTTCTACATGATATCTATCACAGTATACTATGATTTTTATCATAAATCCACAGTCTATTGAAGAAAATAGATTTAAAAAAAATGAAAATTTTTGAAGAAAAAATATATATATATATATTTTGTTTATCTAATAACAACAATAATACAGTCTTTAAAAAACATAAAACACGACATTTTTCTTTTTTTAACCTTAATAAAGTCATTGTTATTATTCAAAATGAGTTAAAATATTTTATTTTTAATTTTATTAAACCATTAACTCACTCTACATCATTCAAAATTTAATTATATTTGTTAAACATAAGATTTCTACTTGGCTTTTATTTATTTGTATACTATTGGATGATAATAAATGATGATTGTGCATATCACATATTCCCATCCTTAATAAAAATAAAATAAAACAATTTTAAATAACAACATAAAGTCACTACTACTAACTAAACCTTCCATCAATAACTTATGATTAACCAAAACTATACCACTACAATAATGGAATTAATGGCTATGTACAATTATATATCTTCTTTTTTTTTTTTATCCTAACTGGATATTTGTAACACAAAACTATAATATTATATAGATTGAACAAAATTTGATTAATAAAATCAATCCTTTTATTGCTAATAAATATAGAGTACTTGTACCAAACAAAATTTATGTATATGATCATTATTGTAAATTGGATATTTATTATTATATCCATAACAATTTACATTTTTGATTGTAGTCTCACAATAAGCTATATTTTCCAAATTACTACTCTCATAAATCCAGCACATATCACTGACCTTACTTTGTGATCAAGAAAATTTTTAATGTTCCCAGTCAAGGTACTTATAAATTGACTTAGATTTTAAAGGCTTTATTTCTATGGATAAAATTTTATATATATCATTATTATCTAAGTTTGTGATGGAATTCCCTTTTAAAGAAATCTGGTTGTTTACTTTAGATTATACCATATCTAAATTAGTATTGAAATTTAAATGCTCATGCTTGCTCTTAGTTCCTAAACTTTTGATTTCTTGTTCTTGTTTATACTGTACTCTATCTCTTTATCAATAATTTGTTAACATTCATTTAGCTTAGTACTTAAGATTTCATCCCTATTCTGGCATTCTAATCTATATTTTTCTATCTTAGTTACCATCACTTATGTCCAATTTTGCTGTCTTTTTATTCTATCTTCTAATTTATTGATTTTGGGATGCATTTGATCTTGAGTTTTTTTTCTATCTTTTTTCCTAGTTCATTAAATTTAACATTCAAACCATTTATTTGCTTTTGTCCCATTTTTATCTCATAAACTAATTCTGTATGCAAACACTTGATCTCTTACTTCAATCTATTTTTTTAAATTCATATTGATCCTCTTCTATTTTTATTATTAAGTTTTCTGGCCTTAGTTTTGTTTAGTTTAAGCTCTTCTTGTCTTTGTTTCAATTCTTGCTTAAATATCCAACTCTGTTTGCACTTTCTTGGTTCTCATTGATCTTATTCATTAGATCTCTTGATAATTTTTTCTGGCTCTTTTTAAATTCTTTTTTGCTTTGTTTCATTTCACTCATCAAACTCTGCAACATTGCTATTATAAATTCATTTTGATCATTTTTTGATGTGACAGAGTTAATTAACTTCTATTTCCTGTTCTAACATATCTAATTCTTTTCCATTCTCCATGGGTTATTTTATATTTATATTTATTATTTTATTTTAAAAAGAAAAGAACATGAATTTCCTCCTCAACTCAACATCCTAGACTAAATGAAATGAATAACTTATTTCTCTACTATGTTTTATATGTTGATCCCTATAGCTTAATTAGATTTCTACTCATATACATTTCAATTTATAGCATCATTTCTCAATAGTGATTGATTTACTTATTCACAATATCATTATTCCAAACTAATATATGTTTTTTCAACATATATCATGTGTAATATGGTGTAAATTTCTCCACTATGCTCAAAAGACTTTGTGTTCTGCTATTGTCAATAAATCCAAACAATGAGCATAAATGTTTTCCATGCATTTTTCAAAATAACTAGGAAATAAATACACTCAATAAAATAAGCTGACTTTAAATATATTTTACTATTTATTTTATAACTGCTTCATAAAAAAGTTTTGATAATCTTTATTACATTCTCTTGGCATCTTACTAACATATAGCACATACTTGGTGCTAGAATTTAAAAGAATAAGCATAAATCCTCACTTTTATTATTATCTGGCAAGCCTTAACATTCTCATCTGATACTTTGCATTTACTTGTCCCTTTCTAGCATATTTACAAAATATTTTATTTATAAAATATTTTATAGCTCTGTTACTTTTCAATTCTTGTACTGTTGCACCTATTTTTCAGAAAACAGTTTGATAACCAACTCTAAATTCAAAATCTTAACAAAGCACAGATACAAAATTAAAATTATTATCTATTGAGTCATTAATGAATTTAATCCAACACTAACATACACAAAAATAACATATTAATTGTAATCATTGAGCAAATATTTAAATCTTATCTATTTATTATTTTATGACTAAATCTCTTATGGATTATGAATAAATACTCAAGCTCTTGTTGGGCAGCCACAAATGTAATTGGAAAATAAAACTGAGGAAATCTGGATGCTCCACAAATGCTCCCCAGATCAGAATAGCCAAAATGTGCTCGATAATAAATGCACTTGAGCAACCCAAAAATATAACTAGTAAACAGATGAATCTGCATCATTTTTTCCCACTACTTCTAAGTCAGCAAAAAAGGGGGTATTTTTTATTTGAGAGAATAAAAAGAAGTCACATGGTTTGGGTGAATATGATTGATAGAGAAGCTAGGTCATGTTGAATTTAATTAAAATTACTCAAGATTGCTTGCAGAAGAATTGTTGTGGTGAAATTTGACTCTTTATTTTGCTACAACCATATCACATAAATGGTTCTAAACTTATAGATAAAATGTCTGAATGTTAAAAACTACCTTTGAGAGAAAAATGTCATTTCCATCAATAAAAAATAGCATTATCTTGGAATTGGATTTCACTTGCAATGCTTTTTTGGGGTACAGTGAATTTGACAATTTTATTTAAATCATTTGTAAATCTGTGATTTCTCAGAACAGCTATTTCGAAATCCGTTTTTAGAATTATAACTGTTTTCCCTAAAAGAAAATAGAACTTCACATATGCCAACTTTTCAGCCATTACAAAAAATTGACAATATGCATAATTCATTTTACAAAAAAAAAAAAGTGATACGAGGCACAACAATTTCACGTGGTAATGTAATTTGGTAGATTGATGCAAAAGTATCTCCACAAGATGTATGCAACAGCAGCAGCATGTATGACAACAGGAATACTTATTAAATAACAATTCCCATTATTTTGGGTACCCCCTATTAAAAACTTCTTTTCAAACACATAAATATATATTTTTAATATTAGTTTATTTCTACCAAAAACATTTCATCCAAGATTAATTCTATAATTAATTTTAATCATCACGTTTCCTTCTGTATTAATAATTTGAACAAAGTATTTGCTGTTGTTAACTTTTTCTAATTCATTGTTATCACTTTTTACCTTTATGAAGAAATCTTTTGAAAAATGATCTAGATTTTGTTTAAAAAATAATCGGAATTCCTTCTTTTTTGTTTTCATTTGATAACTCCTGTAATATTTCTTAACGTTTTGAAATATTCCAAAACAATCTCGTCATTTCAAAACTATATCATTTAATTAATCTCAATTTATTTTTAATCCACAAACTACCTTTTATAAAAATGCTGTAAAAAGATTTGGAAATATAGAATCATCCTTTTCTATATCCCTATGGAATGTTTCATTTTGAGAAATATTCTTCAATACGGAAAGCAGAGTTTAAAAAGCTTATTTAATATATCCATAAAAAAAAATGGTAATTTCCAGATAAAAAGTAAAAAAAACTATCCATAAATAAATTCCCTTGCTATAAGAAAGACTCACTCAATTTAGTTAAACCTCTATTTATTGTCATAAAAAAAAAAACAATTTCCAATGAGAAAGCAAATGTTAGGAATATTCAGTGGCTAAATCCATCAGATCATGTGATTCTTTTATTATTTTAAAAATTTAATTTTAATTTCTACTATGATGTACTAAAATAGAATTAGCATTAAGAAAAAAATGTTATTCAAATGAAAATGCAGTAATTTTTAATAAAGAATTGCTAAATCAATGATTTGTGACGGTTTGATTTTAGATTTAATTAAAATTGAACTATATATTACACAATTACAGGTTTTTTTTTAGCAATTCATTTTGCATATTGTTACTTTTATATTTTTGATTTGTAATACATTTAAAGATCAGCATTTCAAGCTATTGTGCATGCACTTTTTACGAGTGTTGATAATAAATGAATACTTTCATTCCCAACACAAGATATAGTATTTATGAAAGAATAAAATGAATCCACTTATTCTTTCCAACCCAAATGCTTATATATGGGCAAATCTTAAGTACTGGTAAAAAGCGCATGCACAATAGCTTGGAAAGGCTGATCTTTAATGTATTACAATTTATAAAACATAGCACTATAAAAATAAATGCTTATTTTTGATTTGTGTTATATTTTTCTTCTGTAAATGTTATATTGGTTAGTAACTTTACATTAAAGCCCAGAACAGATTATTTACAAAAACGTATTCTAATATATGGTAAAATTAATGGATTATATATTGAATGAGTTTCTGAAAACTTTTAAACTTAGGGAACCAATTACTGTAGATTCATTCTAGGGGATTTCATTGATGTCAGTTATCTTGAATCTGATTTTTTTTTAAATATTTTCATGTAGCTTACAATTTTTTTGCTTTCTTGTTTAGAAGAAAATTTATGAATTGCTATATTTTTATATCTGTTATTTATATAACCGTTTTGAGATTAGTATCTCTGTTATATTTTCAATGTCAGTCATCTTTAAAGTCTGTTATTATTATTTTAAAATGATGTGTAACATATAGTTTAAGTTTATGAAATACTTCTTATGGTTGAAAGAATCTTTTTATCTTGTAATAGCTGATAAATTTATGGCATCTCATTAATCATGATTACTTCAGCATCTTCATTATTTTAAAAACATTATATTAAAATACATTATGTTAATTAAAATATAATCTAACTCTATTGAACCTTATTTGATCCTTATTTTTCCACCTACAAATTTATAATATCATTTTATTTTCACTTAAATTTTTCAATTCCAGTCAATTTTAGCTCCACATTCAAAGTTACCGACAAGATTTTTTTTTCCATTTCAAATGTTAAAATCTAGTTACCACTTTTAGAGTGTTTTTTTATCAGTTTCAAAGTATTCTAAGCATATACACAGAAAGGCTTGTAGTTTTCGAAATAATTTATTAAAGATTACATTATTACATTAAAGTTTATTTGGTACATATTTTGTTCAAAGTGTTTTCTCATTCCTTGATTTGGTTTTCCTAAATTTGAGTCAATTACGCTTCTGTTTTCTCTTTTTTGGAGCATCCTGCTATTGGTTGGGCCATGGAGAGGATAAATCCAGCATGTCCCAAGTCATGGTAAAAATAATCTCAGGGGTTATCAGGCTATCTCTTGTTCTTGTTTTCTTCAGATTGTTCTGCATGAAGTTAATAGGATTAAAATTTTGATGATTAAATACTAGCTTGTATCTAGTAATCTACAATAGATGATAAAGAATTAATGAAAGTCTAATTTCTGGGTATGATCCTTTTCTGATACATTCTTTCAAATTAAATAATTTAGATTGATTTGCCTTTATCTGACTCATTAGTGTATTTTTAAGTTGCATTAGCTGATTACATTTGAATCTGAAATGGTTGATGGTTCATCTTCTTTTTTGCAAACCATGCAGGTTGAGTCAATTTTTTGAGTACCCTCTTTTATTAACTAAAAATTCATTAGTAGATAATGCATTTACATTGATTTTGATTAAATAATCCAGATATTTAGACTTTAAGGTCTATCTTTTGAATTTCCTTATTAATTTATTATTTGAGATGGCTAAACTTGAGAGATCATCTTTTAAGTCAGTGTTCTTTATACTAAAGGCCTACCAGTATGTTAATTTGTTTTGGATTATGTCTTTATTGCTTGCTATGCATTTCATAAGCTTGTTTAATTAAAAATCCAGCCAGTTTCTTCTCCATGATGGTAGAGGATGGTCTGTTGAAATGATGAGTGCTGGAATTTCTTCATTCTGTTGATTCATTTTTAATTTATGGAGAAAATTGTAAGACTTCTGGAACCATAATGTAGAAATGTCATGGAGACCCATTCCATTAATGGCCCTGGGTCGTTGCATCTATCTATAGCTTATTGCTACTGCTTTCTTTTTCCAGAACAGCCTAGAGCATAAGGATGCAATTTTCGAGATGAACCGTTTAGTGGGCTTAATCACAGGGAGATAATATTTAATCTTTGTCAATAGAAAGACTTGTATTTAGATAAGAATAAGAAACTTGTTAAGATATAAAATCTAATCATTATTAATATTTTTTGCATTGGCATTTTTATGTACTCTTTTATATACCATCAAACTCAAAAGGTTCCTGCAGTTTTAACTAATAACTTTAATGTTTCTCAGATATGAAATTCATAATTTATTTTTAGCTTATCAAATATAAATATAAAAAGAAAATAAACATTCGAATAAACATTTAATCTTATATGTATATTGTGTTCGATCATCACATTGACCGTTATAATATATATTTAAATAAAAGTATATTAAAATATTCTGAACCTTAGATGTAATTAAAGAGGATTGAACACAGACTTTAAAACTCCTTTCAGTTATATACTCTATCTTAAATAATTGATACACATAACCACATAAGTATGAAAAAGATAAATGATTTTCAAATACATATTTTGTGCTGAACCAGCACTTATCAATTGGAACAGATCATTATCTCCCACACATATATAATCACTGCTCAGATTATGTTAAGATAGCAAGCACATCTTCAAACTCTAATGGACAGGCTTTACTCTTCTTTACCCTCCTACTTTTCAGCCATCCATATTATTGAAAATCTAATGATGGAATGTCAAAATCCCTGTTGATGCCAATATTGTTGTCATACCCTTGTTGACTTTTAAATCAATCTGACCCCTCATATGTAGGACCTTAATATGTTCATTTAAATATACAGAAGAGAGATTGGCAAGTCAGATTGAATCTGTAATATTTAAATAAAAATATATTAAAATATACTGAATCTTAGATGTAATTAAAGGGGATTTGAATACAGACTTTCAAGCTCTCTTCAACTATCTACTCTATCTTAAATAATCGATACACATGACTACACTTTGAAAAAGATAAATGATCTCTAGTATACATATTTTGGGCATAATCAGCACACATCTGGTATCTTTTTCACATGCATGTGGTCATGTGTATTGATTATTTAAGATAGAGTGGCTAGATGAAGGGAGTTGAAGTCTGTATTCAAATCCCTTTAATCACATCTAAGATTCAGTATATATAAATATACTTCTATTTAAATATTACAGATTCAGCCTGAATTCTGTCCATCCTACTATGTATATTTAATGAACATATTAACCTCCTATATAGTAGTCCACTTCCTGTTGCCAGCTGGAGCAGTTGACTGTTCACTGGCACCAGAAGAATGAGACTCATTATGCTTTCAAGTTTGAGTTTATGGGGGAAAAAGTTTGCCAAGATGTAGGTGAGTACTTGTTTTATCATTTCATCACCTTTACAAGAAATTTTAAATCAGTTTTCACTCTAAAGTATTTGAAATTATCAATCGTATCGTTCTATGCAAATGGCTGCCATTAAAAAAGGCAAAAGCCAGTACAAGGAAATCTTAGAATCATTTGAGCAAGAATAAAACTAAGGAAAAAGATTTTAAAACGAAACCAAATAAATAAAAAAAAAAGTTACTAGAAATCCTAAGCTTAATGATAGGATTAATTGAGATATAGTTGGCGGGTCAAATTTTATTGAAAACTTTGGAAAAAAAAAAGAAAAAGCAATAAAGATAAGAATTTCACAATAGCATCAGATATAGCAAGATTCTACAGCTGCAAACAAATCAGGAAAAACAGGAAATAGACCAAGAAACAAACTAGACACAAAAGTAATCATAAACCTATGGAAATAAAAAAAAAGAAGAAATCCCAGCGTTAATTCGTTCATAAGAAAAAAGTTACGATATCATCGTGGCTGAATGCGGTAAAACAGTGCAGGAGGGGAAAATTATTTTAAATATGAATTCGATCTCAATTTTAGAATCAAACATTATAGATCATGTTTTAAGCCACCTCCCTGCACAAGAATTAATTTTTTCTGATGATTAGATCAAAGTTACTGGGCCACTTCCAATGCGATTGGGGCACCACAAAAAGAATAGAAAACTTTCAAATTGACACAAAATTAGAACGAAGTGTTTCCTGAGCCAAAAAACAATGATTTAAAGATAAAAACCAAGTTCAAATGATGGTATAGACCCAAACAAAGATATGGAAGCTGCAATTCACTCAACTCCTTTAATCCAACAATGATTAGGAATAATCCAAAGATTACAAACTTTTACACTACACAATTGAAACCTTGATTACTAATCAAGACCTAGATTTCAATTAAGATAAGCATAATTCAAATAGGATCAATACAAGAGTCCCAGTTGGAATCCTACTACAATCAAGTCCACACCATGGTTTCAGAAAGTAGTTACAATAACAGGTTGGTTGCCATTCATCTCTACTGTACAACCAAACAATAAGCAAGAATCCTACAATGCTAATCACTCTGTTCATAATTGGAATAACCAAATGGAAATATATAAGCTATATCATAATCTCTGGAGAACCTTGCAGTCAGATGAGTTGAACTAGTATTTATAATATATGACATGTATCAAGAGTTAACAATGAAGCAGACTTTGGAGGCTGTTTCAACCCCCTGATGGCTTGTTTATTATGGCAGTGTTGATTTGAGCTAATCATTTTTTTTTCTTTGGTTAACTTTAAAATTAGAGAGTTTGTAAGGTGGTTGGTCTGATTTGAGCCACCTCCAAATTTTGTAACTCTGATGGAGGCTTTGCTGCAATAATTTTCCGGGCATGGGTCTGCACTCCTCCTTTCTTCCTCGGGGGTGGTGGCAGTCATTAGGAGGCTGGTTCTTTGATGCAGGCTGTTGACAATTATTGCCACTACCTGGAAAACCTGCTGAGAGGGTACCTGGTCAAAGTCTCAGCACCATTCCTGCTTGGGTTGGCTGCTGTGCCCCCTTGATAGGTTGGTTTTAGGCAGTGCAGATCTGTGCTCGCTATGTGTTATTTTTTTTTAATTGGCTTTCCAATTCTGTGCAGATAGACCGAATGTGGTCCCTGCACATTTGGACTGTTGATTGGGAGACAGAGGCATCTGGAATGATCTTGACATGGCTCAGCTGCAGGTTGAGAATTTATTATTCAATGGACTTGAGCTTTGGACTTCGCTGCCTATTGTGGTAGTTTGCACAATGCTGGACTTGTCCACCTATTCAGCTAAAGCATTTGGGTCTTCACTTCAGGACCCCAGGGGTGGGATCATTGGGTGATGGATGGCTTCTCAGTAGCTGGGCCATGTAGATCCATGTATAGATACTCATGTTCAGATACACATTAATATCAACATTATAGCAACTCTTTAATGGACATAATTGTTATCAAGCATATTTACTTTATTTAATCAATAATTGTTTTACCTTGTTTGTCACATTGAACACTTTGTAATTCTCAATGGGTAAGTGTACCCAAAATTTTTGTAATCCTTTTACTAATAAAAGTTACTTTTGAAAGATATTAACCTCCTATATACGAGAGGTCAGATTGACTTAAAGCCAATGGGGATATGACAACATTTTATAGGCATCAACAAGGGCTTTGAGCATTCCATCATCAGATTTTCAATAATAAAGATAGTGAAGAGTTGGAGGATGGAGAAGAGCGAACCCTGTTCTTAAGTTTGAAGATTTACTATCTTAATATAAACTGAGCACTGATTATATATAAGTGTGTGTGGAAGATGATGATCTGGACAAACTGATGATTGCTGGTTCAGCATGAAATATGTATACTGAAAATCATTTATTTTTTTCAGATGTATGTGATCATGTCTATCAATTATTTAAGATAGAGTGAATAGCTATAGGGAGCTTGAAAATCTGTGTTCAAATCCCTTTATATATATATATATATAATACAATGTTTTTGGGTACGAACCGTGTATAATTTTGCATTTCAATCTGATATTTCGATGGACTAGCAACCACCATTATCAAGATTAACTTTTGAAAGAACAATCTCATTAGATCTCAATAAATAATGTGACTCAGTGCAAGATGAGAAGTGTGATTCAGTGCAAGATGAGAAGTGTGATTCAACTTGAAGTAGTTCAGCTTTCACAATATGAGGCTTATCAACATGTTTATTTCCCTCAGATTTTCCACCTGTTAATTTCAAGTTAATATTAGGTAAAATGAGAGGTTTCCACATAGCTGTAATACATTGTGCTTCATCAGCTCTATTTAAACCAGTAGGTCTCTTTAATATTTCAATTGACTCTCTCATGGTTCTTAAATCATATCGTTCCAAATTTGCAAGTATTTTTGTATTGTCAAAATCAGGTTTGTGACCAATTTCTAAAAAATGAGAAATAAAAACTGATGTGTTAATTTTTTGATTAAAAGCATTTCTATGTTCCTTAATTCTGACATTTATTTGTCTATTAGAATGACTCACATAGCTTCTTGAGCACTGCAAACATGGAATTTCATAAACTCCTTGATGTTTCAAAAATATTCTGTCTTTAGGCTTATATAAAAAATCACCTATTTTTTTTCCAGTAGAAAAAGTAGTCTTTATATTAAAACAAGAAAGTCTTCTACTGATTTTATCAGTAACCCCTTTAATGTAAGGTAAAATTAAAAGAGGAATTGTCAATTCTATCCTCTTTTTTTTCCTGTTTAGTATTAATGTTATGTAAAGCCTTATGTATGATGTTTTTACTATAATTATTAGAAATTAGAATATTTTATGTAAGTACTATTTCTTGAGTAAGATGTTCTTTATCAGATAAATTATAAGCTCTACTCAAAAGGTTTTTTGCTACAGAAAAAAATTGTGCAGGGTGATGAGAATTAAAATCAAGATATCTGTTTGTATGGGTGGATTTTCTGTAAACTGATATTGATAATGTTTCATCATATTTTCTTGCAATTAAAACATCCAGAAAAGAAAGTGATATGTTATTTTCCACTTCTATAGTAAATTTAATATTTGGATGCCAATTATTTATAAAAACAAGAAAAGAATTTAAGGCATCAATGCCATGAGGCCATATGACAAAAGTATCATCCACATATCTAATCCAGATAGAAGGTTTTTTAGCAGTTGCACCTAATATTCAACTTTCAAAATTATCCATGTAAAGATCAGAAATTACAGGTGATAGTGAAGATCTTACAGAAAGTCCTTTACTTGTTTAAACTTTTGAGAATTATAAACAAAAAATGTATTTTCAAGGCAATGTTTTGCTAATGGAATAATAAAATCAGGTAAATTATTGTATTGTGCTATTATACTTAATGCTTCTTCAACAAGAATATTAGTAAACATAGAAGAAACATCAAAACTAACTAATAAATCAGTTTCAGTTAGTTTTAAGTTTTTAATTATAGAAATAAAATGACTTGAATTTTTAATTCTTGATGAAATTCTGTCTGTCAAAGGTTGTAAATATTGGGCTAAATATCGAGCCAAAGCATGTGTGGGAGAACCTATAGCACACACAATAGTTCATAATGGTATCTCAGGTTTATGAATTTTAGGCAAACCATAAAATTTAGGATATAATGAAGAATCTTCTCTTGGAGAAATTTTAATTTTCATATCTTCATCTATACTAGAACGTTTGATTAGACATTTTTTTTTCTAAATATGTCAGAGGATCTCTAATAATCTTTTTTATAAGTTCCATCATTTAATAAATCTACAATTTTATTATTATAATCTAACCGATTAAGTACAACTGTCGAATTTCCTTTATCTGCTGGAATGACCACAATAGAATCATCTTTTTTTAAATTTTGAAGTGCAATAAATTCTCCTTTAGATAAATTATTTTTTGGTGGTTTCATATTTTTTAAGACATCACAAACTTCAAATCTAATAAGATCAGCTGTCTGTAAGTCTATATTTTTTAAGGAAGATTCAATATTGCAAATAATATTTTCAACTGGAACATGTTTAGAAGCCAGTGCATAATTAAAACCATTCTCCAATAGAGAAATATCATCAGAAGAAAGTTGATGATTGGATAAATTTTTTACATGTGAATCACTCACAGTATTATTAGTAAATTGTTTTTCTTTGCTACTTATTAATAAAGCAAATTTCTTTTTTTGTTTCAAAGTTTTAAATTCTGAATCTTTAATGAATCTAAAGTAATATATATATATATAGTTAATGAAAATTAAGAGATTATATTCACCCAAACAACCAGAGATAACTTTACCTTTGATATTTCTAGGAAATTATTAATTACTAATATATAACTTTTGTCTTGGGTTTAATTATAAAACAAAATGGTTCAAAGAGCTATTATAGGCTACTACAGAAATTAGTAAGTGATGGTTTTTATCAATATCAAAGGGAAAGTTAATTCTGGTTATTTTCATGGATATAATCTTTTAATTTTCATTATTTATATCATAATAAATCCATGAAAATATTTAATATATACATATATATATATATATATATGTAATAATTAATAAAACAAGTTATAAATTTCATAAATTGCTTTTAAGCTTGCATTTAAATGATCACTAGATGGAGCTTACCAATAGGTCTAAACAAGCTTTGATTCTATAAGTTCCAAAAGAGAAAGAATTCAAAATCTCTATCATTGACCATACCTCCAGACCAATTGGTTTTGAGCTTATGGCTCACCTCAGTGGAGTTCTCGTCTCTAGAAACTAGATCTAAACTACTAATCAGCACTCATAAAACATGTTTCTATCAATTGGAAAGTCTGAACTTTTCTGGACATGTAAATATCTTCAAATCCAGCTTTTCAAACCAGATGGCTATATGGTCTGAATTCAGCTCAATTTCACCATGTAGTAATAGCCTCTGCAATACAGCATCACAAAAGCCATCAAAGGTATACTTATAATAATTAATCAAACAAGTTATAAATTTCATAACTTGCTTTTAACTTGCATTTAAATGATCACTAGATGTGTGTGTATATATATACACACAATAAGTTTTGGGGTTTTTTAACTCATGAATAGAATCACACATATCTTTTTGCATTAATCATTATGTGTCACCACACATGAATATTGAATATTACTGAAATTATATTTCCAGGGGCATCTAAAAGACTTCTCAGTTATGGGATTAAAATACTTATATAGTTTTGAGATAATTGTCATTATTTTTGTATAGATATGAGCAACTAGCCATTTGTTTTTTGTTTATGATTCATTTGCTGTTTGTTATACAAATATTGATATTAGTAAATAAACTGTTTCATATATTTTAGATTTTAAGTTTAACTATGATATAATTATGCACCCAACAAAATAAAATGTAATTATAAAAGAACTCGGAATATATAAAAAAGGAATATCTTATTAAAATACTTTCAATGTTCATATCTATAAGTATGTAAACATCTAACTATCTGCCTTCCAAATAATATCAAGCATTAACTAATGAACTTTTATGCAGTTAAAGAAAATAATTTTGTCTTTTTAAGATCAGAGGTAATAGTTACTAATCTCATCATACCAGCTCATGCACATTGGTGATAAGACTATCCAATTTGTTTATCATAAAAGAGGGCACAAATCAATAACCGATCATAATAACAACAACGTATTAAAAGAAATTAAAAAATTAACTGGATAGGTTTCTGAAAAAGATCATAATTAATAGCAAAGTTCTTTTCTGTCATCAGAATTTGCATATGTATATGAGAGAGGGGGAATGACTATGTGAATGCATGTAACAAAGAGAATGTGTGCGTATATTTAAACATTATTGGCTCAATAATTGGGTTTTATAATTTTGTTCCTATAGTATTGTATATTTTATTGACTGGATATCTAAGTACCACATAACAACCCATCAGAAAAGAAAACAATGTGCATGTTGTTTCTTGTAATATGATTTTTGTGAAAGGGATTGCTGGTTTACTAAAGCCAGAAAGTTATTAATTTTCAATACTTTTCCTTCCTCTTTCCTTCTTTATTTTTTTATATATAATAACAACATTTCATTCTTCTTATATTTTAAAGCAAAATATATTTATTTATTCTTTACAGTTTCAACTGTTCTTAGCAATCTTCATTAGATCTACAAAATTTAAACATTTTATCAATACAACCATATTTCATACATATATCTATTATTAAACAGTGAGGATTGCCAATTCCTCTACAAGCTTTATGATAAATGCTTAGCCAGAGCCAGAACTTAAAATATCTCTGTCAGGAACCCCTCCCCAAACCCCTGACCATGGTTTCGTGCTTTGGCACTCCTCAGAGAGGTGTCAGGGTAGGTTCAGACACTAGATCTAAAAATACCAACCCAAAGCTAAGCACTGAGGAGTGCCAAAGCACGAAACCATGGTCAGGGGTTTGGGGAGGGGTTCCTGACAGAGATATTTTAAATGCTGGCTCTGGCTAAGCATTTATCATAAAGCTTGTAGAGGAATTGGCAATCCTCACTGTTTATAACTTACAAGCTTAAGAGATAGGGTCATGTGATCTATGAAATGATCTATGACTTTTATTTTGAATATCTATTATTATCTTACAATTTTATCAACTCAATTATTAACATCACTTTATTCATTAAACTTACTATTCTATAACTTTTAACTTTTTAATTCTATTTTATCCTTTATTTTTCTTTTTTTTTATTCTTAATTATTATCATATTTATGTTTATTCACCTTTTACTTTTGCCATAATTTTAGAAATTCTATGTAATATTTACGAAATCTTTCTTATATTACTATATTCATATATTTAATCTTATTTTTTATTTCATTTATTTCTATATATTATCTTCCATTTCTTAATTCCTTTTTTATCCAAATTTTATTCCTGCTTCTATCATTTATTTAATTTTTATAAAATTAGTTTTTTTTTAAAAAATTATATGTATTTTTATTTTTTATTTCTTACCTTATTGTCTACTTTTTTTTTTTCCTCCACCATTTTCTCTATATCATCATCCTTCCTACTTTCTTTTCCTTTTTTATATTTATAAGCACCTCCCTCTATTATCTATTATACAAACTACTTATTTATTTTATTTTTTTTATTAGTTTTCACTTATTTTTTTTATCCATTTTATATATACATATATATTATTTTTTATACTAAGATTATTTTTAAACTCCCTTCTCTATTAATATTTGAGTGCCTCCCTTATTTTTATATCTCTTCTACTACTTGCACAACTTATCATTTTAATGCATTTATGAAGACAAATCATAAGCTACAAAAAGGACATTAGAATGCTAAGTTATGCAAGTAGTAGAAGAGATATAACAATAAGGGAGGCAATTTTAATAAAGAAGACAAAACCAAATATTGACCTTTCTGACATGCACTCACATTTCAACAATTTTTGATGTTTTTCTTTGTCTCATAAATCAATGTAAAATATATGATTAAATGATTATTACTTATCTCAAAATAATAAATTTCACTTCATTTGATAGATATTTTTGTTTACTACTGAAATAAATTTTAAATGTTCATATTTTGTTTCTTTAAATATTAAAAAAGTGAGATTGTAAACAAAACAAAGAGTTTAGATGTCATCATTTCTAGAAAGATTATTTTCAGTTTATAAAATCAACAAAATATTTAATTCTTACTATTTTTAAACATCTGAATGAATAATTATTTATTTATTTTATATATAATGAATTATGCTTTGAAAGTTTAAAATTTTTGAATATTTATTGCAAAATTGCAATATTTTCATACTCATAAATATAAATAGATTGCTGATATAGAAACTAAGCTTGTAAATTGCTTGCTTAGATTTTCTGCTAATATAACATCAAATTTTTGAAAATAAAGTATTTCAAGTCAAAATAAGTTATTAATAATTTATATTTCTTGATATCTAATAAATATAGTACAAATTATTTTTAAAAAATATCTAAAACCGTAATAAATTTGCAAATAAACAAGTTTTTGGTCATTGGAATTATTTATTTTAAACAATGTCATAAAATGCCAAATGTTGTAAAGCCTTGGCAGCAGACAATGGATGAACATGTCAGGGCAGAGCTTATACCTATTGTAAGAGCAGGAATTTTGAAATTTACCACCTTCTACCAAAAATGTTTCAATGAAAATTTATTATAATAAAATATATCATTTAACACACATTTTAACATATAATACTTACAAAAAAATTCACTAGTGGGTGAATTGGTCAAAAAATAAAATAATCCATGATAATGAATCCAAAGGTTAATAGAGAAGGGGATTTAAAAACAATCTTAGTATAAAAAATAAAAAATATACAATAAGGGTAAAAAGTAAAAGTGAAAACTAATAAAAAAATAAAAAAAAATAAGTAGTTTGTAGAATGGATAATAGAGGGAGCTGTATATAAATGTAAAAAAGAAAAAAGAAGTAGGAAGGATAATGGAATAGAGATAATGATTAAGGAAAGAGAGCAAAAGTACAGAATAAGATAAAAAATAAAAATACATATAAAAATAATTTTAAAAAAATAGCTTTATAAAAATCAAGTAAATGAATGAATCAGGAATAACATATGGATAAGAAAGAAATTAAGGAATGGAATAAGATAATAAAAAAATAATATGTAGAAATAAGTAAAATGAAAAATAAGGTTAAATACATGAATATAGTAATATAAGAAAAATTTCATAAATATTACATTGAATTTCTAAAATTATGGAAAAGGTAAAAGGTGAATAAACATAAATATGATAATAATTACGAATAATAATAAATAAGAAAAATAAAGGATAAAATAGAATTAAAAAGTTAAAAGTTATAGATAATAAGTTTAATGAATAAAGTGCTGTTAATAATTAAGTTGATAAAATTGTAAGATTATAATAGATATGTGTATGGAATATGGTTGTATTGATATAATATTTAAAACTGTAATATTTGAAACTGTAAAGAATAAATAAATATATTTGCTTTAAAGTGTAAAAGGAGGAAATGTTATTATTAAAAGTCTTTAATATTTATTATGGAATGTAATATGTTTTTAGATAATTGTGTATTGTAAAACAATCATTAGTGCTATCTCAACAAAATTTTATTGTGGTATTTAGCTTCTGTCTATGTCATACATATTATTAATTTATTTATGCACATACATATAAAGCATAAAAAACTTGGAATTAGCTCAGAAATGTTGACTATATCCTTCATAATCATGAATAAAATTCAGGATTTGATTTTGAATTGATTTGGATAAAAAATTAATCTGCTCCAGTCTTTGGTGCCACAACTTCATTTGATTTATTAAACTGATTATGAAGTCCTACAACTCCAGTTCGAATCCAATCCAGTTAGGCTTGAATTTTTAGATTTTAATCAAGCTTATAATTTTTATGTCACGTTCATGATTCATAATCAGTTCAGTGGATCATTCAACAATAACCAGTAAATGGATATTATTATTCTTAACTAGAGAGTAAAATAAATATGGAAAACCATTCAAGTATAATCGTTCAGTAGTTGGTAAGCCTGATATGTAATATCTTTCTCCTTCATTGTTTGCATTGCTATGGGCTATTTTACTCTTATTCTTTATTTAACCTATATATATTAAATAGTATTATAATATTTTAAATACGTATATTATATATATTTGGAGTTTAGATGTAATATAGGAGATTTGGACACAGACTTTCAATCTCCCTTCAGCCATCCACTCTATCTCATATAACCGATACACATAACCAAGACATGTGAAAAAGATAATCTCCAGTATATATATATGGAATAACTGAAGAATGCTGATTCAGCATGAAATACGAATATTAGAGATCATTTATCTTTTTCACATGTGTGTGGTCATGTGTATCAATTGTATGAGATAGAGGGATTATGGCTGAAGGGAACTTGAAAGTCTGTGTTCAAATAGAGTTATGAAATTCCATAAAGTTTATGCTTTTTGGCATATTTAAAACCAAAAATAAACTGTTATGTATATTTAAATTTGTTCGTTATTGTCTACTATAATGCTAAATAAGTAGTTTAACAATATTCTAATTAAATTTTTTGTTTATGCATTTTAATTAAAGAACGCTTTTATTTAACAAAGCACCTCTTTTGTGAAGCAGTCGGCATTAATCAAATAGTGACAAAACGTAAAATACTTCCCAGTGTTACAATTATTTCGTTAGCACATAACAATAACCTCATTCTTACACGTCTGTAGTTTGAGTATTTATAGACTGAAGCTATATACCTCAAGCCATAAGTATGTTTATATTACTAACTTGTCAAAATTTGCGATCAGATAGAAGAGGTTTGACATTCATTAGGTATTATGTACTTTCTTTTTTTAAAAAAAAAATGTCCTTTATATCTATACTTAAGGTCATTTAAAACATTAAAATATTAAAAATTTATGTTAAAACAATTATTCATGGGGTTTATATTAACTCGATGATTACATTGCTTACGTATGCAGATAAGTCTATAACGGCACACATTCATATTCTTTTCTTTGAAATTAAAGCTTAAATATATGTATTACCTATTTTTATCTTTCATACAACAATTATCTTGAATAAAAATACTTTTTATCAAAATTTAAATATTAACTGAAAGGAGACCCTTTGATTCCTCTTGGAGGCCTTAAAGGAACCGAGCAGGGCAAATTCCTAATGTCCACTCCATACGTTCTTGTCGTTGCAGCTGTTATTACTATATGTTTATTCATATAGTATACGAACATGGATGGGCTGCTCACCAACACGCATTAGCCAGCGTGGTGAGTTTATTGGCTTTTTACCTCTGAGTTTAAGATCAAGAAACACCATGGTCTTTCTTCTCAGTGCCTGATAAGGCAGAATGAATGTTTGTGTAAATGATAAAGATTTTTCCCAATTATACAATTATGACAGACAAAAATAAAGCATGGCCCTTAATCCCAGGAGGCTGTAAAGTCACGAACCAAGGCAGCGGTTGGTGGCCAAAGGCGGAGGGTGCTAAGAATATCCTGGAGGCGGACCCAGGCTGCCATTTGATGACGACTTTTTATTTAGGTACTTACAACTGCAGATCACTTTCAAGTGAAGGAAGATTGCAAGAATTAGAAGAAGAACTCTCTTATATTAAATGGGATATTATTGGACTTTGTGAAGTTAGAAGAAAAGGTGAAGAGACAATTGATTTAAAAAGTGGACATATGCTCTATTATAAAGGCACAAATATTGGAAATACAAGTGGAGTAGGATTCATTATAAATAAAAAGTGGAAGAACAATATTGTGGAGATTGATGGTGTATCAGACAGAGTGGCAAGATTAGTTATACAACTTAATAGCAGATATCAAATGCAGATAATTCAGGTTTATGCCCCAACAAGTTCTCACAGTGATGAAGTAGTAGAAGATTTTTATATGGATGTACAAAAGGCTTTTGATCAGAGTAAACAACATTTTAAAATTGTTATGGGAGATTTTAATGCTAGAATTGGTAAACAAATGAAAGATGAAAGTGTTGTAGGTAATTTTGGTTATGGTAATAGAAATGAGAGAGGACATAGACTTGTGGAGTTTGCAGAGAAGGAAAAACTTTATATTATGAATTCTTTTTTTGAGAAAAATGTTAGAAGGAAATGGACATGGAAGCATCCAAATGAAGGTACAGCAGAATTGGATTATATTTTGACTAACAAGAAATACATATTTCAAGATTGTAATGTTCTTAATAAATTTAACACAGGAAGTGATCATCGATTATTAAGGGGTAAGATACATGTTAATGTAAAACTAGAGAGACAAAAATTATTAAGAAAAACTATATTTACAGTTGATATTCCTAATCTTCAGAAACATTCTAATGAATTTAAATTAGAACTTACAAATCGGTTTCAAGTATTAGTAGATTTTGAACATGATTCAGATTTGAATGAAATTAATATGAAAATAACTGATACACTTTTAAAAACTGCAACAAAGATAGCTGGTAGAAAAAAGCAGCAATTGACTAATAAAATTTCTACTGAGACTAGAGAACTTATGAAGAAAAGAAGGAATATGAAGATATGTAAGAATGATGCATTAAAAAGAATTGAATATCTCGAATTTTGTAAAATGGTGCGGAAAAGAGTTGAAAATGATATAAGAAAGTATAACTGTGAATTAGCAAGAAAAGCTGTAGAAGAAAATAAAAGTCTTAAGAATGTAAAACAACATTTTGGTATTGGTAGGAAATTTATATCTGCAATAAGGAAAAAAGATGGAATTATTACTAAAAAGAGAGATGACATTATGAAATTGGTAGAAGATTGTTATCGAGAATTATATAGTAATAAAGAACAAGTACCTCCTATATCTATTACATCTTCCGAATTGCCCAGAATTTTAAATGAAGAAGTGAGAAATGCAATTAAATGTATGAAAAAAGGAAAGGCTCCAGGTAATGATGGAATTATAATTGATATATTAAAAGAAGCAGGTGAAGAAACAGAAAAAATATTAGCAAAGTTATATATCAAATGTCTAAATGATAAAGATGTACCGGATGATTGGAAGAATGCAGTAATAATATTAATATTTAAAAAAGGTGATAAAGAAGATATTAGAAATTACAGACCTATCAGCCTTTTATCAGTTTTATATAAAATTTTTACCAAGATAATTACAACTCGTCTACAGAGAACCTTGGATTTTCACCAACCAAGAGAACAAGCTGGATTTAAAAGTGGTTTTAGTACAGTAGATCATATTCAAGTATTGAGAGAAGTTATAGAAAGGACAAGTGAATATGAGTTGTCATTATGTTTTGGATTTGTAGATTATGAAAAGGCATTTGATTCTATAAACATTTCTTCAGTGATTAAAGCATTGGATCATCAAAGTATAGATCCAGGATATTGTCATATTTTAAAGAATATTTATAAAAATGCAACAGCAACAATTAGATTACATAATGATACTGGGAAAGTCAACATTGAGAAAGGTGTAAGACAAGGTGACTCCATATCTCCAAAACTTTTTACAGCAGTGCTGCAAGAAGTATTTTGTGGATTAAAATGGGAAACTAAAGGAGTGAAAGTAAATGGAGATTATTTAAGTCATTTAGATTTCGCAGATGATGTAGTTGTTTTTGCAAATAATGCTTCCGAGCTGCAGGAAATGTTGCAGGAGTTATCATATGAAAGTAGGAAAGTAGGACTAAAGATAAATGTTAAAAAGACTAAAGTAATGTTTAATCGATTTGCTCAAAATATGAAAATAAAGATTGATTATGATGAATTAGAAGAAGTTAAGAGTTACAAATACCTTGGTCAGATTATTAATACAGATGGAAACATAATAGAGGAAATTAATCATAGAATTAAACTTGGTTGGAGTGCTTTTGGTAGAAATAACTTGATATTAAAAGGAAATATGCCTATGTGTTTGAAAAGAAAGGTTTTTAACAAATGTGTTTTACCAGTTCTTACTTATGGATCTGAGACTTGGACACTTAATAGAAGATCAATACAGAGACTTCAGACCACTCAAAGAAGTATGGAGAGATGTATGTTGGGAGTAACAAGAAGAGATCGAAAACGCAATGTATGGGTAAGAGAACAAACAGGTGTTACTGACCTCATTGAAAAAATTAAAAGATTGAAGTGGAGTTGAGCTGGACATATTGCTAGAAGAGATGATAATAGATGGACAATTGAAATTTTAAACTGGATTCCAAGAGATTGTAAAAGACCTAGAAGGAGACCACATGTAAGATGGATGGATTAAATAAGAAAATGTGTAGGGGTGATGTGGAGAAGAGAAGCTAAAGATCGGAGAAGATGGATTAAACTTGGAGAGACCTTCATCCTGCAGTGGATTGATAATGGTTGATAATGATGATGATATATATATAAAGGAGAATACATATATTTATTAATAATGTAGCTTGCATTAAACATATATATATATATTCAATCCTACAAGAGCCTATTTCAGAGCATAACAAATAGAGCAAATTATTATTATTCTAAAAAAAAACTACACTAGCCCCCCCCCACCCCAAAAAAAATGCATACTAACAAAAAATATAAATAAACAAAAAGATCAACATTAAAATTTGTAATTTTAATAAATTTTATAATACAACAATAGTAATGTTTATTCAGATTACATCGAAGTTCATTTTATATGTTATTTTTATTCTTTTTTAATTTTTATGTGATACAATATTTGATGAAAGAAAATGTTTTCTAAGTGCAAACTAAACGTTTTATGGAATTAAAAAAAAATCAACGATTGAAGGGTTCAATAAAATATTTAAATTGGGTAATGGCAAGTGGAGTTAACAGTAAAGATTTCAAAATTAATACAGACTTAAAATCATCAAAACAATTAGAAAATCTACAACCTGCTACAGTATTTCTATAAAAAGAAAACAGGTATTAAAAAGAAAAGATATCATCCAGCTTGTGTTTATTTACAATAAAAGTCTAACACTTTGCTAAACATTTTTGTTTTAAAAAATAAATAAGTAAAAATATAAATCAATTAGTTTTTATTTTATTGTATTTGTAAATGGATATAAATGAATGAATTAATATGCATAATATATATATATGTACTCCCTCAGTTTATTATTAATAACAACATTATTATTATTATTATTTAAAGCAGGCAAAACTTTTTATACAGTAATGCCACTCAGAGCAAGCTAGAGTAATCAGAAGGTTTATGCATAAAATCCCTATATAGTGCCTACTTATCCAATATCCCTAGACTAGTTTCTAGCTTGCAACTTTCATCAGTGAGGAGGCTTGGATTTGAGAGCACTGCACCAAGATCTTAGGATCTAATGCAACAATCCAGCAGTCATTTTTTATCTCTACTTAACCACAAAACTATGAGTGTGAAATTGAAAACACAATAATATTTTCAATCCAAGCTCACTAGTTTATATGGTGTTCATGTGATTTGTAGTGGTTTAATATCAATCCTGCCTAATAAGATAGTATTGGCTATGGTTATTAGAAAACCAAAGACACCAAAATATATGGGTACTAAACTGAGTTCAGACCTGTATGACTATATAAGCTAGCTAGCTTGGATTAAAAATTTCAGACTTATAGTTTTGTAGTTAAGTAGAGATAAAAGGTGGCTGCTGGAAGGTTGCATTAGATCCTAAGATCTAGGTGCAGTGCTCTCAGATCCAAACTCCTCAATGATGAAAGACACAAGCTAGAAACTAATCTGGGGTTATTGGATGAGTATGCATAAACCTTCTTGCATGTATTAATTATTCTGGCTTGCACTGAGTGATACTACTGTATAGAGAATTTTGCCTGTTTTAACCACTTGAGCAAGCATAAGAAATGGTGATCATGAGATGTTTAGTGGTTTAATATCAATCCTGCCTAATATGAATGTGGTGGCCATGGTTATTAAAGAACCACAGATACCAAAATGTATGGGTACTAACCTGAATTCAGACCTATATGACTATTTAAGCTAGTGAGCTTGGATTGAAAATATTATTGTGTTTTCAATTTCAAACTCATAGTTTTGTAGTTAAGTAGAGATAAAAGGTGGCTGCTGAACAGTTATATTAGATCCTAAGATCTAGGTGCAGTACTCTCAGATCCAAGGCTCCTCATAAACCTTCTTGCATTTTTTGATTAGTCTGGCTTGCACTGAGTGGCACTACTGTATAAAGAATTTTTCCTGTTTTAACAGCTTGAGCAAGCATATGAAATTGTGATCATGAGATTATTATTATTCTAATTTTGTCTATACTATAATCTTAAATTATATGTGCATACATCTAGAAAGTACTGGACATTTGCAGATCAGTAAATATTATATATTTTATTAGAATTAAAGCTTATCAACAAAACATAAGTTATTACACATTTAGTTAAATATATGTGCAGCTTATCAAATCAGTGCACATTTAAACAGAAAAAGGAGAGTTAATTTTTATTCATTTTAATAATCATGGAAACAAATTGGTAAATATCAAATATGTAGCAATAGAATCTTACAGAGATGAAAATTATTTAGCATATGTAATTTTTTAAACTTCATATAATGTCTATATTAATACAATGTCCTCTAGTTATTATTATTCTAATCTATTATTTATATAAGATAATGAACAGTAATTGAAATTCATTGCTATTAATTTTGATACTAAAGGCATTACAATAATACACCTAATACTTAAAGGTTTATATATATATAAAATTAATGGCAATTTTTTTGTATATATATATTTTATAACGGGTATTTTATATATATGTGTGTGTGTGTAATAAAATAAATTCTACAAGAGTATGTGGATAATTATTTACTATTATAGTAAAATTTTTATATATAATATATTTTACTTTGCTAAACTAGGCATTTAATAATATGTATCTTTCTTAAAGCATGACTAAAATGAATATTAAAAAATATATTTGCATGTCTTTTTAGCATATAAACATGCATTAAACTAGTCACTGATTATAAGAGATTTGTATATTTCCATGTGTAAATTGACCTTGCAGTTAGTTATATCATTGGATTAAATGGCCAGCGCTTGCTAAGAGAAATGCTATTGTCTCATATTTATGGAGTTTTTAGAGTTAATTACGGTCCAAGGTTTTTTTTTACTTTTCGTTTGTTATTATTATTTTGTAGGCAAATAATATTACCATCAGCAGGCTTAAAAAAATGACTAGATTTTTCTCATCGTTCACAAATACTGAGCTTTACACACTTATATTTAGAGTTGTTATATAAGTGAGCATGTTGAATGATTTTCGATTTTAAGTTTGCACATGTCTCTCCATAGTATTTAGATTGCAAAACTGAAAATCCAGGGAGTATAGTAATTGCACTTTTTCATCATCATTAGTCTTATCTTTGGAATTTTTCATAAGTTTATTTAATAATAAGGGGCACTAAAACCAATGATAAAATACTTGTACATAATTGATATACATCTTGGATTGTCAGTTTTGCAATCTCAACTACTATGGAGAGACATGTTTCCAACTCAAAATTGAGAATCTCTCAGCATGCTCATTTATATGACCAAGCTAAATGCAACAACACTTATAGCTCAGTATTTGTAGACCATGAAAAAAAATCTGATCATTCCTTTAAACCAGCTAATGTTAAAATTATTTGCCTACAAAATAATAATAAAAAATGAAAAGTAAAAAAAACATAGTACATAATTAACTCTAAGAACTTCATAAATATAAGAGCTAATAGCATTTCTTTTAACAAGCACTGGTGTTTTAATCCAATGATATAGCTAACTGCTACATCTATTTACTCATGCAAATATGCAAATCTATTATAATCAGTGACTAATTTAATGTATGTTCATACACATGAGGATCTGCAAATATATTTTCTAATATTCACTTTAGTTGTGTTTTGACAAAGTTACACCATATCAAAATCCTAGCTTATCAAAGTAATAAATATTGTTTTAAACCAAAATTTATTACTGTAATAGTTGATAATTATCTACATACTATTATAGAATTTATATATATATATATATATATATATATATACAGTATATATATATATATATATATATATATATATATATATATATATATATATATATAACAATATTTCATTTATTGACTAATTAATCAATATTGTTAATACATTTCTAATACTTCTGTATTTACTATATTTTATTAAGCTAATGCAAATGACCATTGGCATAACATATCCTGATTTATTTAGGAGTAGGATGTTTAGCAAGTTTCTAAATAACGGTGAGATCTAATACATTCCAGATGGAAACATCATCAATTTTATATATGTCTTAATTTCCAATCTACATGGGATAGTTAATTTCTTATTTATTTTAATGCATATATAAGTTGTATAAGAGAGTTTTTCCCTATTCTATGTAATTTCTTGTTTATAGAATAATTAACCAACTATTGTTATGTATATTTGGTGAAGTTGCAGGTTTATGATTTTTAACTTTTATACTTACATTACAGATAAATAATAGTAGTAATAATAATAATTTAATGACTAATAATTGGATGGCTATTAAGTTGACAATCTAAAAAAAAAAAACAAATTCTGAAAAAATGCCTAAATTTCATTAAGATTCAAATTCAAATTTGTAGATGTAACAGGAAAATGTGCTAATTATTATTATTTTTTTAGCAAGAAATTTTATTGTGAGTTCAAAGAATTACATTATTGCAATAATAGAGTTATGTTGGTAACAGACACTATAATAAAGGTTACATAACCCAATGCCAATTGTCTGGGCATAAAAAAATCAACTGTTCAATCACAAATTGTCCATTGCTACAAGTGTATATTGGAGCTAATTTTTCATCTCTGTTTCTGATGGCCTGAAGTTTTGCCAGAAGTAATTTCTTACAGTCAACTAAGGTATGGCTATAAATGAGTGCACACCTAGTTGACCAATAGGCAAACAACAGAAATTTATGATTCTTATGGATAGAAAGATCCTGTTGGATATGCTAAAAATCAGTCTGGTGAGGAGAGGCACTCTAGTTTTGTATATGGATGCAATAAATTCTGTGTCCCATTGGAGTGATGTACAATGGCTCAGAATATATATTATTGTGTCATCATCCTGTTTACATAAAGGGCAGACCAGGTTTAAACATGAGAATCCTCTATGATAGACTAGAAAATGGCATGGAGGTAGGGCACTCAGGTTTTATTTAATCAAAAAAAAAAAAAAAAAAAATTGACAAGAGAAGGCAGCATAAACAAATGTGAAGAAATTCAATTTCTTTGAGCTTTGTCAAGATATATTATTTTATCTTTTTTCTTTTTACTAATTCATTTGACCACAAAAAAACAAAAAGAAACCATGCAAAAAATGTGTTTTAAAGTTTTTCAGGCTCCAATTGGTCATTTTTCTTAAAAAATCATTGTTAATTAAATTATCCTAATTCACACACATATACTCACGTTTAATTAAAACGAATCATAATAATATTTTAAAATACCCAAGTCTTGAATAAGGTGGATAAGATTGAAATTTTATTTGTCATATTTCTGTGATAATTTTTGTGATTTAAACATAAAAAAATTTTCAATTCATGAAAAATGAAAGATTGCTACATGGTATTCCTCAAACACTTTCTTATTTTTGTTTTTTAATCTAATGTGATACACATATGTAAGTAATTTACATGAAAGTAAACTACATTTCGCACATGCATTATAAAAAGTTTTTCCCATCAATAAATATTTAAAAAATATGGGCTGCCACCCCTAATTAGAGTTTATTTTTCAATAAATCAACATTCATTGACAGTATTGGAAATGAAATGTGATTTTATTATGCAGCCAAATCTTTAAATCAGTTTATAACATGTAACGGTTAGAATAATAAATCCTAGGAAAGAGAAAGTATCTAATTTTTAATGACCTTATATATCTAAAAACATGATATTATTTAATATCTAAAATACAAGGAATAAATCCTTTATGCTGCTTTTGCAAATTAAAAATAAATCCTAGATATGATATATAGAATAAAATATATTTATCTAACAACAAAATAATATATGACAGTAGCTGTAATATAAGCATATAATTATAACATAAAAAAGCTCTTTTCAGAAATTTTTAAATTTTTGCCCTTTTCAATATATCTTAACTACAAAAATAACTTATATTGCATACATAGTAACATCTACTGGCTTTATATAAAATTAACACAAGCCTATAATTTATGCTTTAATATCTTCATAATAACACATAAATAACTCTCCATTCATTATATGATTGTATTACAGCTATTGTCATAAAATATTTTGTTATTAGATAAAGATATTTTATTCTATATATCATATGTAGGATTTATTTTTATTATTTAATATATGCATAATGTTATTTTAGAATCTATAACAAATATAAAGACAACTTATCACTCAAATTTATAGATAGATTACTAAGTTAAATTCAGAGAAAAAACAGAAACCACTTCTCATTTGCCATTAAGATTTTAAATAGATAGTGACTGGGAACAATTCAAGAAATAGAAGCAAATTAACAAATAAAAGTATTTGTTACAGCGAATATTAGTATCATAATAATAGAAATGTACCTTGTGATTTAAAAATTAAAATTTCATTTTAAATAGCCAGGAAATGCAAAGATAATACTGGTTGAAATTCTATTAGGTTTACAAATAGTTGTACTATGTTTTTGATGAAAGGTTTATGGATTTTTACTAAAAAATTTATGTAGAGTCAATATTTTTGATGCAATACATTATGGATTGAAATATACTTTTTGTTTATATTCTTCATCCACAATAATAAAACTTTTCAGTCTTCACTAAACACTTGTTACATACTTTATATATAAATTTAGCCATTCCAGAAGCTCAAGGAATCTTAAAGAAGATTTCCCTCACCCTTTTTATGTTGTTTTATCATTTGATAATTTATATTTAAAAAATATTTTTCAACTTCAACAATACTTTTTTTAAAATTAAATAATAAATATTTTCATCAAAAAAAAAATGTCATGGTATAATTTGTCAGGATTTAAACAGGTTTGTTGGTGGTATAGTAGAAATATCATAAGAAGATTTCAGAAGTGTTTTAACTAATCCAAGTATGCTACAATCAACCTAGCAAAAATATAAATTCAGAGGGAAAAAAAAGCATTGCATTATGAGTACTGGATTTGCTAATCTTGGTTCAATAAGTTAATTGTTAATGATTTTGTAATAAGCATTTAACAAAAAAACGTAAAAGAAAATTTGTGCAGAATAATTAAACTTTAATTATGTTATGGAATAGGTTTTTTTATTATTATATTTAGTTATATATCTATCTATCTATTATTATTATTATTATTATTATTATTATTATTATTATTATTATTATTATTATTATTATGGAGGTCCCTACTGTTGCATAGTTTAATATATATTATTATTATCATTATTATTATTATTATTATTATTATTATTATTATTATTATTATTATTATTGTTGTTGTTGTTGTTGTTGTTGTTGTTATTGTTATTATTATTATTATTATTATTATTATTATTATTATTATTATTATTATTATTATTATTATTATTAGTGGTGGTTATCGTTGATTAGCCCCTGCACACTGGCTGATGTCACTGTTGCTAGTCAAAAACCAATAATGTTACTGGGCTGATTTATAATTTACTTTTTTTACACTACTATATGTCAGCATTCACAGCACTGGAATTCGCAGGGAGGGGGATCTGATGTCTTTGCCGATTTGAAGGATCATCTGTCACATGTGAGACAATTTTTAAAACATTATTCATCTCAGCATGTAGTGACGGAATTGGCAGGGGAGATGGATCTGATGGTTTTGATGATCCGAAAGATCATCCATCACAACATACACAACATTTTTAAAAACAAAATTATTTAATAAAATCTAATATTTCTTTTTTTCAATTAACATCTGATCAAAAAAAAATTTTTTTTAACACTATTTTAAAACAATCTACAAAACACAATTCAATTTGATCAAGCCAAGCTTATGCTTTGAAAGTTTCATAGCTGTCCCTGCACAAAATACATTTTACGCATGATTCCTATATAATGCGGAAACGTACACTTTTGAAATTTATTTAACCTTAAAATATGGGTATGGAAGTGTGTCTTTTGTCTTACAATTAATACTATCTGAAACTACGTCAGATCATATAAAAAATAAATACTTCGAATGCACATGCAAAGACTTAGGACAACTTGAAATCTACACACCCTCACATCATACTGTAGCGATCTGTGAAGTGTGCAATAGTACCAGGAAGCACAAAAGCTGCTTAGTGGCCAATATGAACAGAACTGTTCTATAGGCCCGTGAGCAGTATATTTCTGTGCTTTTGCATGGAAACATGACATCAGGCAGTATGCAGGAGCTAATCGATGACAGCCTTCTTCTTCTTCCTATTATTATTATTATTATTATTATTATTATTATTATTATTGTTATTATTATTATTATTATTATTATTATTATTATTATTATTATTATTATTATTATTATTATTCAACTGTAGCTAGACGTGAAACCTTTAATCTATCCCCAAAACTTGTGTCTGAACATTATGAATACAATTTTATTTATGTTTCCTTTAATAACCAAATCGTTTACAAATATTCATCAAAAAGTATATTTTTTATCTATTAAACATGCATGTATTTTTTCAATCTATGAATTATTATTATATTTATATAATACTTTTAAATTATAATGCTAGTAAAAATAAACGGCAATAATACATAATTTATACAGAAATACTTTTAACTACTTAAATTGTAATTATTATCTAAGTAATAGAAACTACTTCTGTATAAATTATATTATTACTGTTGATATTTTACCATTATTATAATTTAAAATTATTACTTATATTATATTTTTAACAGATAACTTATCACTACAGATAAATAATCATTTATTAAATTAAAGATAATCCCTAGCTCAGCTACAGACTTTAAATTGTAGTAAAAATTAATATATATATATATTAATTAAACGTAAACACTGACATAACTCAATCTACTTTTTTTTTCTATACATAATATCTCTTTTTTTTTTTTTTTTTTAGATATATTTGAACTTCTTACTCTACAACACATTCCTGAAACATATAAATATATATGTAAAAGACAAATGCCTTCCAAAATGCATTTTATGTTAAACCGGCACTCATTGTTTTTGGCCCAGGTCATAATCTCTTACACGTCTTTGTGACTTGATCAGTAGTTATAAAAATCAAATTATTACAATTTGATTTCCAAGTGTCAAATTTTCTTCACTCACAATTTTGACACAGACACGTATTAACATATATATATAAGTAAATAGATGGCTTTGAGATGAAGTAGAGGATGAATATAGACTGTAAACTCCTAAGTTCAAATCCCTCTATTTATTTATATAGTAAACATTCAGTACATTAAATGAATAGGCTAATTATATATATATATATATATATATAATCATTAGAGACCAGTCAACATTTAGACAGTCCCAATATATATAACAGCAATATCAAACTGTTGTCAAGACAATCTCCTTTTAACAATAAAGATGGAATACATAAATATAACATTTAAATACATATAACATTTAAATACATATAATATTTAAATACATATATATTGTCTATACTAAACTTAATGTAATTTAAACTGAGTGTTAATTGTATATATGTGTGAGAGATGTTGATCTGGAACAACTGATGAGTGCTGGTTCAGCACAAAATATAATATTGAAGATCATTTATCTTTTTCACATGTATGTGGTCATGTGTATTGGTTGTGTAAGGTAAAATATATAGTTGTAGGGAGCTTGAAATTTTGAGTTCAAATCCCTTTTAATAACATTAAATTTATTTTTTTATTATACATGTATTTAAATATTACATATTCAGCTTAAATTCTGATCATCCCTCTTCTGTATATTTAAATGGACATATTAGGGCCCTGTACATATGGGATCAGAGTGACTTAAACTCAACATGAGTATAACAATAATATTGCCATCATCAATGGCTTTGAGCATTATATCCTCATATTTTCAATGAAGTAGAAGACTGAAGAGTTGGATGGTGGAGAAAATTGAAGTTTGTCCATTAAAGTTTGAAGACTTGCTACCTTAATATAAAACTGAGCACTGGTTGAATATCTGTGAGAAAGATGGTGATCTGGACCAAATGATGAGTGCTGGTTCAGCACCATATATGTATATTGGATACCATTTATCTTTTTCATAGTGGTCATGTATATTGGTTGCACAAGGTGGAGTGGATCATTGTAGGAAACTTGAAAATTTGAGTTCAATTTTCTTCTAATTATATATATATATGTAATCTTATTTTTAAATATTAGGAAATACAGTAATAAAAAAAAAATATTTTTTTTGAAAAGGACAAAAAAATATATAAAATCTTTACTTAGGAGTGCTTTTGACTAGCCTAGTAGTCTTTATCAAGTAGTTCTTTGAAAGGTCAACCTTTCCATAATTCCATTATCTTAATGTCAGCTGCTTCCCTATTGTTTAAGTTTTGCCTGTATTTGCTAATATATAAATACAGGCAAGACTTAATCAATAGGAAGGCAACTAACGTTAAGATCACGGATTTATGGGAAGGTTGAACTTTCAATGAATTAGGTGACAAAGACTACAAGCATAGTCAAAAACGTTCCTAAGTGAAGATTTTTTTTGTTTTTTTCAAAAAATATTTTTTTTTATTACTGAATTTACTACTATTTAATTATAAGATTACGGGTATATTACTTTGAAGAAATACAGACATCGGTTTATAATAGTTATATATATATATATATCATAATAGAATGTAAAAATTATACTCCATAGGAATGTATGGACAACAAAAAAATAATACAGTAATAAACTGCAAAAAATTACTAAGCAAGGCTTTTGATACAGAATATATCTATTTAGCGTTATATATATATATATATATAAAAGACATATTTTGTAGGTTCATCCGTTTTAAAAATTTAAATATTAAAATACCAACATTTCAATTTGATCACACGTCATCTACTGGGTGATAAAAAGCATGTGTATATATAATTAACCTATTCATTAAGTATACTTATTGTTTATTATAATAAATAGAGGGATTTGAACTTAGAATTTTGAGTCATTATTCATTCTCAATTACATCTCAAACAAAAAATATGCATGGCCATGCACATGTGAAATAATAAATGATACCAATATATGTATTTCATGCAGAACCAGCACTCATCAGTTGGACAAGATCATAATTTAGATCATAATCTTTGACATATATATACAATCAGTGCTCAGTATATAATATATTGGGGATCATTTTTCTTCTTTAGATGTATATTGTCATGGGCATCGGTTGTTTGAGATAGAATGAGAATGAATAAAACTGGAAATCCTAATCAAATTCCTCTATTTAATATATATATATATATTGTACCGGTAAAAATCACCATGCTTAATCACACACAGTAATCCGAATTCAAACCCAGTCCACGTCTAGGAATAAATTCCCAAATACAAACTAAATTCAAACCCAAAACCCTGGCATGACCCACCGATGACAACATTACAATGGTACGGGGTTTTCCCTTTACTAGCTCATCGAAAAACACAGACTAAATTACCTACAATCAGCTATTTCATAGATATCTTATAGTCGGGATATTGTTAAGCTAATAATTTAATGTATATATTTAAGTTGTCGATACAGACAGCAGGTGATTGACTCGATTTCGAGAATAATAATGCAAGAGAGACAAAATTAGGTTAGATAAATTTTTAATAAATTATTGAAAGCATTGAATAATATTATTTACAGGTACGGTAAAACTCTCATATGTATTTGTAATAAATTGCTACTAGTCATCAATAATCGGTTTGTACTGATTAACAAACCCATGCCAATATTTATATGTTTAAATGGTTGTCCAGGTTGATATGAGAATCAGAGTAATTGGAGCACTTAAAATATTTAACCACTAGTTTATATTAAGTTGTTTTATTTTAATAGATTCAAACCATTGCGTATACGGATAAATGGGAGGCGGTTTTATATAGAAATATAATATATAATACTGATGTACTGATGGTTGCAGGGATTAAGGTATACTACAAATAATAACTTGCGGTGCATTGACGGAATACCGGGCGGCTTGTACTTTGACAAGTCTTAATGCCCCCAAGTAGATCCGGGACACTGCAACCAGCCGGGCTCGTTTTCGAACCCCGGTGATCCAAGAGATTACCTGGAGAAGAATTTCTTTCTCTCCATGTGGTAGCAAAACGAGACGCCAACTTAGGCGAAGGTAAAGGCATTGCCACAATAACATCGAGGAAGAGTGATCGGAAGTGGATTTTAAAATGAAATTATATAAAACCTGTTCACTCCATAACATTTTCTACGCAACAGTCCAATATAACTATTCAATAAAAACATGGCGAAATCAAACGATCGCAAAAGTAATAATTAATTAATTTCACTCTGAAACCCATGACTCCCCAGATTGTTCGGAAGGTAATAATAGCAATAAAATATTCACTTATTATTCTTACTCCGTAATAATATATAAAAAAAAATTATAATAAAATTTTAGACTGTTTTAAGCATTTGAGATTTGGAGTATAGATTAAAATATCTTGACGAAGTAAAAGAAATAATAAAAATATTTGAATATTTCTCAACTCAACATAAATGGAACAATTTTTAGTTCGATATAAGAAAATTACTTTTAAAATGAATATAATAAATATTGTGAGATAAACTTTACTGACTTTAATTAGAGTTGAGAAATATTATTATTGGCATCGTTTTGTTTGTAAAATAAGTAATAGTAAAAATATAAATGTATTCACAAATGGATTATTAGTAGGCACAAAGATTAATAATTATCATCTACAGACTAGAGCCCAGAAATATTAGAGAAGAAATTTACTGACAGGTTTTAGTGTAACATTTTCAAATGGAAAACAAGAAATTTACATGCAATTAATTAGGTTAACAGATTAAATATAAAATTATTACTGAGAGGAAAGTTAAAAAGTTCATATAACAAAAGTTACCATTCTTTCTTCGTCCGGCTTTTCTTCTTGCAGTGATATGTATGAAGAACGTAGGCGCGCATTTTGAATTTCTTAGAAAGGCATGGTTAATTTAAATGTTGGAATTTGGAAGACTGGAAGCACAGAAAACATTACAGATCAGCGGTATGAAAGATTTAAATTGGCAGAACAGGGATCAGCTTCTTGGACTTAGCCCATCATGATTGCAGTTTACCGGGCAACTTCTTAATAACGGTTGAAGTGATTTCTCTGGAACAACTACTTTGCTGTAGCTTGAGACGATCTAAGCACAGCCAAGTCAAAAGTTAGAGTGTCTATCCTATATTAAAGATGGCTACGGTTGACCTTTCTGCCTAGTTTTTGTTCATGACTCCGCCTCCTTTGATTTCCTGGCCTCCAGCAATATCTAATTTTTGACTATACAATAGCATTTGCCTTTCTTGATAAGATTTCTACGTTTCTCATTTCCATTGTTCGGTTTTCATTTATTTTTAAATTTAATACATGATTCTAAATTGACAAAACAATTACATCGGAATTCGTGAATACAAAAATATACATTCATTATGTTAATTCATCAAAGTACAAATTAATTATCCTATACATTTTGTACAAGTAAGATTTTGATTAAAAATACTGATCAAAGGAATGTGACTTTTGATCAGCATTTTTAAATGACTTTGTATAATTTGCAAAATTAAAATTTAAAGAAAATATACACGCAATTGAAACTTTTAAATTGAGCTAACATAAATCCACAAACCACACACACACAAATATTATTTATCATGATTTGTGACATTTATACTCATACTATTTACATTAAATTCTTTTTAAACAAACACAAAATAAATAACTTAAAATTTATGTGGCTTGGAATAGAAAAAGTCTCATTGCGGGTAAATAGTGGTTTAGAATTACCGTTCTTAAATGACAACCATGAAACTAAGATCGATTCTTCGATCTGTCTGTTTCAATATATATATATTCATGTTTAAAGAGGTTTATTTAAACTTCATTGAAACAATATTTTATACTCTGTAGTCAAGTTGCAATCTTTACGTGTCCATATATATTCAATGGACCATTAGTAAGAATGGATTTCCATTCTTGCTATTAAAAAGTTGAGAAGGTTGCCTTGTCAGCAGTGAGAAATATTGATTGCTATATTTACTGTGAATGTTTAGGTGATGACTGGTTGGAATCTTATATATATATATATATATATATAATATATATATATATATATATAAGATTCCAACTTTATTTATATGATATATTTAATGATATATATATATATATATCATTAAATAAAGAGAAATGGAATAAATATAAAATACTTGTAAATAATTATTTTTTGTAAATATCTATTGGTATTTCTTCCGGTTTAATGGCGGCCTCTGAATGCAGATCTTCTGCATCATCTCTCATCTGATGTGAATATATTTGCACTAAAAAGGGAAAAATTCGAGAGAAAATTACAAAACTATATCTGTGAGTACAATCTTTATTATTCTATGCAATTATTTAGCGCGATTTACTACTTTAAAGTAGTTTTGAAACATTAAATTAAATAACGTTTATTAATTACGGTTAACCGCTAAAATGGACTCTGTAATAAAGCCTATACTAAGGCCTAAACGCTCTAATGGGAGGAAAAATATATATACTAACCTTAAAACCTCTGATGAGTCCCAAAGTTTGGATTACAACAATAAACCCTCCAAAGAACCTAAGAATAAATCTACAATGGTAGAAAGCATTTCAAATAATCAAAATCAATTTCTTTCTTCTTCGACTACTAACAACCCGATAATAAAATCTATGCTAAAATCGAAACACTGTCACGTGAAAGGGGAAAATAATTCGAAATTATCTAGTGATTTCCAAATTGTAAATGCAAAGATTGCAACCCCTAATGAACCTAAAAATAGTGGTGAAAATGTTCGAAATGATCATACCGTTAAAAAAAGTATAATTCCTCTCATAAACTCGCGAAACAATGGGAAAACTTTGCAACAGGGGAAAAATGATGATTCCCCAATTACAGCCTCAAACAAAAAAATGAATCACTTAGAGAATACCAAAACTTTACAAACACCATCAAAAACTAATCTATCTCCACTAAATAATCCAGAACTGGGAAAACAGATTAACAACAATAATTTATATAATAACACAAATCTAAATCTCATAAAATCTCCAAAACATTTAAAGGAAAATAAAAATTCCAAAACTACAATAATTAAACCAAATCAGAAATCGACCATAAACCATAATGATATGCACTCTCCCATTCCAAAACAATCTTCACTAAGTCACCCAGAGTTTGACAAATTCAATATCACAGGCCCTGAATACAGGGATTCAAACCAACTACCTCACAACTCTGAGCATAATAAAACCACAAGCCCAATGATGAATGAAATGACATATGCAAACAAGGTCAGAGCTAACATAATGATAAATACACATCATCAAACATCACAACCTGATAAATACATGGAAGCAATTCGACTTTTACAAGACTTTTACAAGAAATAGAAACAGAACAGTCTACATCAAACTACTCTAATCCTCAAACAACATCTACAGATAATCCTACTTGTGATATTCAGAACCATGAAATAATAAATGAACAGTTTAACCAAACCATCCCATTGCCACTCCACAAATCTCTACTCAACTATTATAATGAGTGTTCTCTCATACTTTCCACTACAGATAACTGTTTAAATCTATACTACATTCCCTACATCATCACTATATGAACTATGTAAAGCACATGGCTGGTGGAAATCGATCCATAAGATCCTCTTTCATCCAAATGAAAGATATCTTATCATCCAGTTCACAAACCAACAAGTTAAAGCTGCCTTTAGAAATAGTCATAAACTCCTAAACAACAAATTTCTTGTCTACATTGACCTCAACCGCCCAGTTGTTTTAACAGGGCGAATTCAAAAATGTACCATGGACTTTGAAAAGGCAGACCTTCAGCGCCACTTCAAAGACTATGGCACCATTACCAAATTTCAATACCTAGTAGCAGACAACGATGATCCCACAGTATACATCAACACTGCACAATTTCAGCTAGTTCTTAAAAAAGGAATTCCATCTCAATCAGTCCCATCTCTAATTCAACATGGCGAATCTCCACTCAACATCATCTTTCGTGGCCTTCCACCCCAATGCTTCCATTGCAGGCAGAGAGGCCATCTAAAAAAAGATTGTCAAGAGAGAAAATGCATAATTTGTGGAGAGATTCGGTACAAATTCCACAAATGTGATAGCGATCAAGAAAATCAACATCTAACAAATACATACCCAAGTCTCAAGCAACAATATATCACTAGCAATACCACAGATCACACTACATCATCATCAAAAATTCCTAATGATAAAACTTCCTTGGAAACAGAACAATTTCAACTCACTCCTGAACAGCTGCATACCAATGACAATTGCGTATCATCATCAGATACAGCAACAATCAGCCAAACAGACATGGACACCGATGCTGAACAAAGCGACACTACAATGGCCAGCAACAGAATTCCACGTAAAAGAAAACATAAAAAAAAACAATAGCTCTGAACAATCACAAGAAAGTAGCAATAGCAATGAATGTGACAATCTTCGAGATGCAACAAAGACTAATATTCCCCCACCAAATAGACCTTGTGAAAAAAAATGAAGAGACCATTCTCCAAAAGTCACAAGTTCATATAACCTCACAAATGAAACAAAAACAATAGACCAAGATAACAACATACAACTGATTGACCCTTTGTCTCAAAATAAAGTGGCCTCATGTCAACATGAAAATGATAATGAACGCTTACTGATAGACTTATCTCCATCATTGTGGCCTATTCCTGAACCTATTCCACCAGACCTCAACTTATCTAAGAACCTAATACAATCTGAACCTTATCATCACCCCACCAATTTGATGCTGGAACAGAATATTATGGTCTTAGAAACTGGATCACATTCCAATCAGGCAAACTCTCCCACACGAGAGAGCGGTTTCACTATCAATGATGACTTTCAACATAACATCGATTAACGTCAGAGGCATGAACTCCCTTGGCAGAATCCAAGCATTATCATTCTGGCTTAAGCATAATACACCTGATGTTCTTTGCCTCAATGAAACAAAACTTCACACACTATCTGACCAAAACATCATACAGAGAATACAAAAATTTGGATACTTCCATTATTCCTTCTCCTCCTCTGCATCTGGTGGAGTAGCAATTCTTTTTAATAAAAAATCTAAAATAACCTTTTTCAAAATAATTCATATAGACTCTAACTGCCTCATAGCCATTATACAGGTAAATGGATGGACACTTAACATAATAAATGTTTACATGACCAAAGCATCAGATATAATCTATAGAATCATCCACACTATCAACGCGGTCTTAAGAACTAACCCTTTTCCTGCATTGATGTTGGGTGACTTTAATCATACATACGATTCTTTTGAAAGGAGTCACTTAAAATCACTGAGCAACACCTTTACAAGTGGAAGACAGCTTTTTGATGTGTCTGCCTTCTCATTCTATTCATCATGGTTTAAGTCCCTCATTGATCTTTTATACTTCTCTCCTTCACTTGCTCCCTTCATTGAAGCTAACCTGTGGCCTGTTGTCTTTATGGACCACATGGCACTAGAGGTCCTTATCAGAATTGTGGATAACACACATTCATATGGCAACATTCCATGAACAATGAGGATCCTCACAAAGGAATCTGCCGCTAAACAACTCATCTCTGAGATTTACATATCATTCAACTCTGCTAATATAAACACACTTTCACCATGTGATAAATGGAATAACTTCATAAATATTCTACAATCACATATTCATAAATGCACTCAACATAATAAAGGTCCCCTCAAATTACTAAGTCAATTGGACAAGATAGCCGACACACTTAAACATTTGCCCATACAAAGGCAAAATATCCAAGAAATTACTCACCTTAAACTACAATACAAAGCTACCCAACAATCCCTGGCTGAATACCTATCAATTAAACGAGCGTGCAGTTACTTAGCATATCAACACTGCTGGACTCGAGGTTACATCAGATGGGCCCTAGGATCCAACCAACAAAACAAGGCACCCTCATCGATCAAGATACACAGTAAACAATATATCGGCCTCTCCATGCTTTCCAAAATAAGAGACTTTTACAAAAGAAAATTACAACCTATTGGTGTCACTAACATCCGTAGAGTTTTTGTTACTAACAACCCTATGGAACATAACATCACAGATGGTGATATTCTTGACAAACTGCAATCACTCCCAGAAAGTGTCCATCCTGGCATGCATGGAATTCCCAGATTTCTACTTTTACACCTAAGAGCTTTTACTATCCCAGTAATCCACGGAATGATAGACCTCATCGCCACTGGAAGTCATCACCTAATAAACCTATGTCCCATCTCCATGGTACCCTTTTTAAAGAAGCGAGATGCACAACCAGATCTCAATAACCTGCATCCTATCTCGATGATTCCTCTATTGACAAAGATCATCGAGAGCATCATTAAAGACAAGATTCAATATAACATAATTAAACAACTTTCGCGCTATCAATTTGCAAAAAAAGGCACTTCAACATCTGATGCTGTCAGCCATTTCAGACTTCTGGTCGATCATGTGCGGAGACAAAGGAAGTCCCGGCCCATTGCAGTCTAACTTGATATAGCTGGGGCATTCGACTCCGTGAGAATTGATGTTCTTCTCAGTGTTCTGGAACAGCTAAATGTACCACCCGTATACATACAAATGATTGAGAACCTTCTTTACAATCGGGAAGTGTTCTTGTCCCTAGATGGTTGCATTGCCCTGGGTTTTATGCCCTATATCTCCATCCCCCAAGGTTCTCCCCTGAGTGCACTTCTCTTTGCTGCCTATATCAATCCAATGCTGTTGAACATCGAGGCCATGTTTTCTGGTATCACTGTTCCGCTACTTAATGAGAACATCAATCACATCTCCTATATGGATGATGTAGTTGTGTTTCTTTCATCCCATTATGAACTGGGTAAGCTAAAACAACTTCTTGATCACCATGCCAAATTAGCTGGTTTCCTTGTCAACCCAAAAAAATCAGCTATTTGGTCAATTCTTACTGGCCAGAAGATCTCTGGTGGATTTGAAGCAGCGCCACAGAAATTTCTAGGATTTCACCTATCAAAAACACCCATGGTGATGCGTAAAGAGATACAGGACTCATTATTAGAGAAAATTGAAACCACAATCGCATCTTTGTCAAAAATATACCTTTCCCTATTTGGGAAAGTAGCCCTTTTAAATGCTCTCATTCTTCCAAAAATAATATACTATTTGGCAGGGTTCATCCCCACCAAGGTATTCATCAACAAAGTAGAAACCGCCTGTAGAAAACTGTGTTGGGCGGGCCGATCACCCGTAATTAGCTTGAGAATCCTCCAAAAGCCCAAAACTTTAAATGGTCTCTCACTACACTCGCTAACTATATTCAACTTACAACACATCCATAATGTACTCTACAACATCTTCAAGGAAAATGAACGTGCTCAATGCCCACTTCCGGAAAAGGACATTCAACCTACTGATCGGCCACCCCCCAGAGGATGTGCCTTGCTCCTTCAACAGCAGATCAACTTTATCTTTGATAACATCAAACCAACATCAACCCTATTTCAAAGAAAACTTGCATATTGGGAAGTGTTTGATCTTCTTGACCATCAAAAACAGAGGATCCCCAGCTGCCTTTCAATCAACATCCCTCGAATGATAAGGATGACCAAGCTCTGGAAGTTGCTGCCAAAAATCGTGGACTTCCTATTGAAATCGAACCTACATGCCCTCCCAACAAATGCCTTCCTCCACTATAAAAGGGGCCAAGATATTGACCCTAATTGCACATTGTGTCAAAGACAGGAAGAGACTATCGATCACTTCCTTTTCGAATGCACAACTTTGAACAATTTAAGAACTCATTTTCAACAAAACATGACAAGAAATCAAATTGAAATGAACCTCAAGACAGCAATTGAAAAGGGCATATTCTCTGAGATCCGGCTTTCGGCCATAATTAACTTTTCCATCTGGGCATTGCGCTGTAAGCTGGTGTTCCAGGCTGAGACCTTGAATAATATATTCACAGCGTTTTGCCAAATACTAAACAAGGAAAGGGATAGAGATATGCGCACTGCTGACCCCTTCACAGCTGCACAAACCTGGGACTCTATTGCAATTGGATAGAGCTCCCCGCAACTTTGCTGTTTATTGGGTGGCTGTTGCTTTTCATCATTTCATAAAACTCACATGGATATTAATACTACCTACTAACAGCATCTCATTTTAATCTTCCCTGCTATGAACTTTAGACAAATTGGGTTTCCATGGTCTATTTTTGAAACAACAAACAAGTCACAAAAGTTTCCTGTGCAAACATTAACTCAAATATATCCTTTTTTTATTTGCATGCTATTCATAATCATTTACTTGTTTTTTTTTTTTACTTTTTGGTCTGTATTTCTATGGTCTAAATGTACAATAAATTTGGTTTTTGAAAGATCTATTGGTATTTTAAAAAAAGATTGTATTTTAACATTATAGATTTTGTAATAATTTATGTAAAAATTAGATGTAAAATATTTAATTACTGCAATAGTCAATGATAGAAATGTTTTTTTTTTTGTTTTGTTATTAGGCTATATGAATAACACCATACTGAAAAAAGAGTGCAAATTACGTTATTAGATACATGATAGCTAGAAAAATAAATTAAAATAGCATATATAAGTGTAATATACATTCAGATGACACCATTAAATTAAACATTGAACATCTAATAATATAGTTTGATCCTCAAGATAATAGTTACTTTATTCTACATTGTGCATTGTAATTTTATTTTATGATTACGTATATGAAACCATATAGATACACACGTTTTGTAATTATAATTTATTTATTTATCAAGTATTCTAAAATACAATAAATAGAAAACATTTTGTTCTCTATAAACATTCTTAAAAGTTAAAAATAATGGGATCAATATTTCATTATATAAAAAAACAGACCAATTACCTGAGCTTTGATAATTTTCGTATTTAAGTCTGTTAATTTGAATAAATAGTTATTATAATATGATTGGCAAATGGAAATAAAATATAGAATTAAAAAAAAAAAAGGTGGGAGAAGAATAGAAAAAGAAAACTTGCTTATAATATATATTCTTTTTGTTTAAAACAATCATCGTATGAAATTTAAATTATATTAAATATTTAAATTATTTTCAAAATTTTACAAAGTATTATTTGTAAACTTCAAATAACCCGCTGCTATTAAAGAAATTACTCCCTATTATGTTAACAAATTAAATTACAAGAAAATTTCAGTTATATTAATTATAATGTTCATTTAATTCTTTCAAGCAAACAGTGCAATAGGCAATATGCTTAATTACTTTGAAAAAATATATTTAATGGGCTTTAAAACATAATTTCTGATTTAATTTATTAAAGTATTATTATTAATAATAATATATTTAACGGTTAATTTTATATGCAGGAATTTTATCTTAATCAGCGTTCATTTAACATATATATATAAATTAACTATTAAATCTTACAGACCAATGAATTAAAGATATTTATGTTCTTGAAAAATTATAAATTATGTAATGTAAAAGCATGCTTTTTTGTTATCTTTGCACGATTTTTACAAGTAATAATTTTGCATATATAATCTTATTTGCAATATTATTTCATATCAAATTTGTTGGGATTACTAAAAATAGATTTGACTTGATTTTTTTTAAAGAAAAGAATATATGTTATAAAAAACGTAATTTTTTTTCTTTCTTAGAGTAGTAATTTACAAAAAAACTAAATATATATATATATAAACACTTATATTGAAGAACAAAGTTTGCCAAAAGCAATTGCTATGATGTACCATATTTTTATAATAAAAGACTTATTTCTATGCGTACTTTCCCATTGGAATGTTGATAGTAGCTGATAATTTAAAAGTTTTTTTTCAATAATTTGATCTGATAAGATTGTCTGTGTTTTGTATTAACCAATCAAAAATTATTCCAAGTTCTATTTTTTTTTTGTGTGTGTGTGTGTGTGTGATTATTGAATTATTTTTATAAGCGACTACTGTAATCCATTATTTTCAATTAATATATTTAAATAATATTTTGCATATTTTGAAATAAACAAATTCAAACATTGCTCAATGAACAAATATTAAGTAAAGTTGCAACAATAAATTCTGGTAGTCATCTTGGAAAAAGTAATAAAACAATAAAAATTTGATAGTCATGTAAATTCTATAACTCAAGTGATGGGTTGAACAACAGCAGTTTTAACTAGTTGACCAAAGAGAGATTTTTTTTACTATCGTCTGTACATCAGCTAAATAAGAATCTTATGGTTAGAGTTTGCTTTATCTTTCTTTTTTTTAAACCTATTATAAATACAATAATAAAACAATATTAATAATTATCATTTTGGAAGAAAACAAACAGTAGAAATAGATAGGATTTTGTCATATAAAATTGTTTTGATGACTTTATTATAGACAGCAGTGGAAAAGAAGGCAGACCTCTGACTACTGTAATCTTTGGTAATTATACTCATTGAAAAATATTTTTATTTGTTTAATATTTAGTTATACTAATAACTTAACATTAGGGATAATACTAACCCAGATGTATTGGATGGGTCCAACCTCAGTTTCCAGGAAATTATTAACATATTAAAAGTGATAGAAGCCAGGTTATAAGATAATTCTGAAAAGTTAAAAGCAAAGTTAGGAAATAATTTAGAATTAAAAACCAAGATGCAAAATAATTGCAAAGTAATTTGAAAAATTTAAAAGCTAAACTAGAGGTTCAATTTAAGGAACTAGAAATTGTCAAGTGTAGATTGGAAGAGGTTTGAACTGAGAAGATCAAATCCTTAACTTTAAAAGAAAGCTACAAGAATTGAGGCAAGAGATGAAGGTAGAAATCCAGAAAATTGATAAGAAGCTAAAAACGTCCCAAGAAGAATGCAAAACCTTTCAGAGACAAGTCATGAAGGACAATTAAGCTCTAAGAGGAGAATTCAAAAACTTTAAAATCAATATGAAGTATTCATTTCAGATATGGTGTAAGGAATGAGAAACAAAAATTATATATATATTATTGAAGTTTAGAAAAAAAAAAGAATAAGTTTTCCCAATATAATTGTTTGCTGATAAGTAATAAGATGCTTAATAATAACAAAGAGAAAATCCAAGAAAAGATATAAACAGTATCTAACACTATTTCAGGTAGGCTCCAAGGGATGTATCAAAGGATAAATGAAATCAATGTTTAAATTAATGAGATGAATAATTATAAGAATATTGACCATGAGTTTAAACAGATGGCAGGAAAGGAGTATGAAAACATTTTGTGATGCATAGAAATTGACCTGAGTCACAAAATGCCAGGACTTCAAGCCATAAAGGCTAAACTAACAACTAAAAAAGAAAGGTAAAAACTTGAATTTAATCACAGATTAGATGAAATAGAAAGAGGTAATAAAGAATCTCAAAACATGCTAAAGATTAGGCTTGAAAACTTCCACCATGAGTTGTCTAAAGTCTATAATGAATCAAAAGTTGAATTTACATGATGTAGAAAAGTGCAAACTAGTAATGGAACTAATGTAAAGGAAATTGGGCAGTCTTTAATAACTATACATTTAGTTATATCCAAGAAACAAAAACTACATGCCAGTATAGTTAATAATGATGAAAAAAAAATAGAATATGTGAAAATTGGTAATTTTGAAGTTGAAAATAGAATGGAATATTCCAAATCATGAACTAGTAAAAATATGACTGATGAGGTAGAAATATAAGATGCAAAGAAAAATATAGATTATTTTGAACCCTGAGTTAGTGAGAACTATTTGCATCTTATTAAGTTCAACAAAAAAGGTTTTTGTATGAACAGGCATAATTACAAAGAATTATTCAATCAGCAAAACTTGATGAATAGATTTAATTCTTATTATTTTGTTTCTTAATGATAGCTCAGCCAGCACAGAATGTTTTATCAGCATTAACATAAGTTTTGGAGGCTGACCTTACTCTTTAAATACTGCAAGGATGGTGAATAGATACTGATATAGCTATAAAGTTTTTCATGTGTCATAGCATCGGCCGGGACGCGAACCCACACCCGTCTGCAACCAACTACTTGCTTGCAAGGCAGGTGCGATGACCTCTCGGCTAACGATGCTTGACTAGCTATAAAGTTTTGGGTGATGATATCAGCTTTATTTGGAACTTAGAAGATTTGTTAGTGAACAAGTGACAAGGTAAGAATAAAAATAAAAAGTCATGCCATTTTGATTATCTCAATGTTCTGTTTTACAAATACCATAGTAAAATGAAATTAAAAGAGAAAATGATATAAAATTGTATGGTTGGAGAATTAGGACCAATGATTCAGGATGATAATTTCATCTGGTATTATAAAATTTATATTTTAAAGATGAATTAAAGGATAATTATATCAATCTACATTTGTTTAATTTTTATTATCCGCAATATATCTTTTAAAATATCTGGTAAGAATTAAATTTGGAATTAGGAGGTTTTCTTAATAATTAATCATTAGTTCAAAGGTACATAATTGCATATCTAAAATTTTGATTATGATGAAATGATATTATAATTCAATAAGCCTTATATCTATGATAACACCATGAATTAACACAGTTTATTCAGGTTAGATTTGTTCAAATTTAATCAGTAAATTGTATTATTGTCATGCATTAAGGCAGTTTAATTGTTAGATTATTTAATTAAAATAAATAATGAGGAAATAAATGACTAACTCAGATAAAAGAAAATAATGTGAGCATTCATTACGAAAATACATATTAATTGAAAAAAATAGTTCTGTTTTCAATTTGATGAATTTTATATATATATATAATATTTTGTCAATTAATTATTGTTAAAGAAATGTCACATAAGAAATAAAGAAAGTAGAAAAAATAGAAGTAATGTTAATAGGGAAATTCACTGAAAAGAAAAAGGCTTAAGTTATAGTATATTCTGCTAAAGAAATAAAACATTTATTTCTTTTCCAAGTAAGAGAGGGTGTAATAATATACCTAATTTTCGATTCAACTAACAAAAAAATAGTTATATGTTTCAGTGCATTATTTTATATGTGAATTGATTTATCTGTTTATTCAAATTTTTATTTATTTATTAACTAATTAGTGTATAATTAATTTGGAAAGTTTATCTTAAAGCTTCATTAATTTTAAATAAATATCAAGAGAAAACTTATTCAAAATTCAAATTATATTCAATATAAATTATGTTAGTTCTGTATGTGTGAATAAAAAAACATACACATGTTTAGGCATTTGCTATATTAAATATTCATTTTATTTCATGTAAAATTATTTATTTTATCAAAAATATTTTCAGTTAATCCCAGAAGTTGTAAGTATTCATTTACAAGATTTATATAAAAGTAATCAAATAATGTAAATAATATGATGTGACTTTTTCTAAAATACCTACAACAATAACTGTGTGTGAAAATATAATATAAATATTTGCTAATAAGATATAAATAGAATTAAAAACATCACTTACTGTTGAATCTGCGGCTATAAATTTGGATGTTTTATTTCACATAACTCACTCTAGTGGTCTAAACTTCAACATTTGTGGCTTAAAGGCTCCAAAGGTAGAACAGAGTCTAGTCACCTGACTCTTTTCTAAAGTTATGCCTATACAGTTGTTGAGATTCCATCTCTACCCAGCAAAATTAATGTCATCTGAATAACAATCCTATAAGTAAAATTTCTTTGAGAAATTAGAATCAAAGAAAGTTGTTCCATTTAGAATTAAAAACAACTCTACTGTTACTGAAAAAGAAATCCCTAGGGAGTAACTGTTGATTTCTCTGCAGATTATCCAGTTGTGAATTTCTTGAAAGTATTACATCATCTTACTAAAACCACAAGGACAGTCAAATCTCATCAAGATTAAATCACAGCCTTAACATAAATTTGATCACTTCTAATGTCAAATTTCATTACTCCCAAAGATTTTGACACAAAGAATCTTTCAGAGGAAGTTTAAAAGAAAAAATTTGGATCCAACTCAATAATAATAAAGAACTTAATAATTTTTATCATTATTACTATGCATGTATTTATTTTAATATTTAGAGCTGCTAAAGAGTTGTTACCAAGTCAGGGTAATTTAAAAAGTCTTGAGCATAATTTTATTTATTTATGTGCACATACATATCCATAGTATGTTTGAAAGAGTGTATAGACAATTAGTTTACTAGAGTAAAATGGATAGAGAAGGTTAAAAGAAGAGGATAAGATCTGATGAAGACTGCATGGTACAGTTGAAACCGTAATCAATAATAAAAGTTTTTTGCTGAAAAGTGAAAAGTGTAAGATTTTTGAAATTCAATTTTACATATTTATATGTATTTTGCAGTGAAACAAACCAAAGATTTAATGATTGCTGAATTTAATCAGACTAAAGGAGTAATTTATTATATTCTTTTGGTTGGTTTCTCTTTCCTCAGCACCCATTTGGATTGTGATGTATAATTAATATTTATTTTAATTTGTTTGTATGTAAACATTATGAATCATCATTTTATAAATAATCCAAGTTATTAAAATTTAACAAACTTATGTTTCTTTATTTAAATTCTTATAAATAAAATGTGAATAGTTTCTTATTAACTTAATTCATATTTGTATTATTCTACATATTCCCACTTACTAAGACAAACTTCAGTCACATGTCAGGCTTAATTCATTGTTACATTTACCTAACATTATAAATTATTTAATTCTTTGAATATATTTGAAATCAAAAACATTTGCCCTTTGATTTTATATATATATATTATTGTGAAGCCTCGTTTTTACATTCTTCATTTACATAGAGATAAGATAAAATTTAAACATTATAAAAGTCTCATTATTTTTAAAGAATTTTTGGTATAGATTAAAATCACCTAAACATATTTTGGAAACTCCCTTGTGTTTTCAATATTTTAACAATTTGAGTGCTTTTGTTTTAAATTATTTTAATGATTTTAGCCCTCTTTAAAAAATTACTTGAGAATCAAATATTTATACTTGCTATTCTTTGTAAAATAACCATAATTTCTAAATAATTAGATGATTATAAAATCTTAGTGATAATTCCAAATTCAAACCATGATTGGCCTCAGATTCATCTGTGCTTCACAACTATTTTACTCAATATTGTTGGTTTCATAAGCCAGGATTTCGATATTGTACATCTTTATCACTGTTGTGAAATATAACTTTATTTCATTACAGTTTAAATATTTGTGCTATATATAATCATATGTATATATATTTTGAGCATTCCTTCAATTTAAACTGTTCAAATTAAGATATTTTTGTCCCTATGTTATAATTTTGTTTTTTACTGTTAAAGGCTATATACAAGAGTTTACTTAAGCCTTATAATTTTTTTTTTAATTAAGACTGGTACCTATAGTGATTGTCCTAATATGTTTTCAAATTGGTTTTCATCATTTTAACGTCCGTTTTTATAAACTTCATTTTAAAAATTATTTCAATTTTTTTAAATCATAAGAGATCAAAAGAGTATTAATTTCATTACTATTATATGTGTTCTACATTTTATACTAAGTTCAATTTTTTCCCCCACAAATTATAATTATTTTAGTTTTTCTATAATATTATTAATGAGAGATGCATTCATTATTAATCTGCATTTTTTTTGCAAACATTTAAGCCTTAATTAACAAACAATGAGGTTTAACACTACTTCAGAAGCAGTTAGTTTCTTCAACTTTTATTTAAACCATGTTAGATATTGGTTACATTTTTATTTTAATATTAAGTAAATCATTTTCAAGTTTGATCATTAATTGATATAAGAACAATTTTTGTCTGTGATGTATTGAAGAGATTTAAGATAAGATTCCTTTTATCTGACAAATATCAATCTTTATATTATTTTGTTGCTATTAACTTTGCATTTTATAGTTTTTAAACATTTAAAGTTTTAAAGTGAGTTATAAACTAGTTACTAAGTATTTTAATAATTTCTGTTACAAAATAGATGTTGGTTTATTTGATTTTTTTTTTGTATAAACACCAAATACTAATGTTCTTTATTTTTACCATTTATGTTTTTCTTCTATTGCTTTTTCCCTCTGTAAATTCAAATTATGAAGGCATTGAGTAAAACTATCACATAATTTTCTTTGATCACACTGAACATGTGTTTTGAAAAGGAATATTTAGCCTACTTATCCAAATTCTCAGAATTAATTTTTGACTGCAGGCTGGTGTGTGAGAGCAAGTCTTCATTGAAGATAGTCAATAGTTAGACACTAGTCTGTTAATGTAAATAAAACATTACTATCCAGCATCCATTGATTACTCAATATTATTTAAATAATTTTGAAGTCCAGTAAAAAAGTGAATGTTATAAGTATAAATCAATTGGTATTAATTGAAAGGCAATCACTTATTTTTGTCATTTTGCTTTATCTATCAAGGTTTCTTATCATGTGTTTTTAATCTTATAATTTACACAGTAATTTCAACTTTTCACATATGACAGATTATAAGATTTTTTTTTTTTTCAATATTATTATGTATCTGAAATAATTACCTGAATAAAAGCTTAATATTTGATTATTTATTTAATATGACATCACTTTCACAATATCTTGTTTTGATTTACTATAATATAATTAATCTAAATTTAATGAATTTTAGTTTGAAGAGAGTATAACTATTAAATAATATAGAGATATTTTCAATAATTTATCACTAAAATCGTTAGCCACTGAAAAACTATGATGAATGATTCCTAAGAAGTATTTTAGTAAACTAGGCTTCAAAAACAATTCTTAGTGTATAATGATGTTATTAATAAGGATTTTAGTCAACTCCACTGAAATAAAATATGATGATTTCACAATATACTGCTTTTTAATATAACAATTACCTAGAGAATTGCTGTTCAGAAAAAAATATAATCAAGTATATATAATTCTGTTCTTTGAAATATTAGTGCAGTTAATTCAACTATCTAAAAGTATAAAAGAATGATCCTAGTGTAAAAGAAAATAAATGTGAGAATTTTTTCAAAAATGGTATTATATTCTTTATTCTTTTTTTCAAAAGTCATTATATTTTATGGCATTTACTACAGTAGCTACCAACATCTTTTTACAGCATATCTTTTCAAATTTCTTGCCAACTGCCAATTTTTTTTGAACTGATATAATTTAGATTCATTCTAACTTTTCTGAGAATGATTCTTAATTATTTCACATCATTCTTGTGGTAATGCACAGCTCCAATATATACAACACTGATTTTTGGCCAAAGCAAATCGAATACTAACTTTTTAGACTTCCAACAATGTATTTAGAAAACTTTACCACTGACATTTTTTCTAGAGCTTCTTCTATGTAATATTCTATAAACTCTTCTATCTATGTCGTTTACTTAATATATCAATTAAATCTCGACACAAAGCTTTTATTGATTTATTTAATACAATATTTATTTGACAAATAAACAAAACTGATATTTTCAAAAATATTAAATCTAACTGCACTAAACAAATATTAAATTAGAATACAAAACAAGAAAAATACAATAAATAATAAAATAGAATGCATGACAATAATTAATCATAGCATTAGTATAAAATTATATATAAAAATTCAAGTTAATCATTCTTAATAAAAATTGGTTACAAGACAAACATTTAGTATTTTAATTATAGATAAATAATGAAAGCCTTTACAAAATATTTTATTCTTAATTCGCAGTTATTTACTGAATTATATTTTTGATTATCAATAATAATTTAAATTATATAAATTGCTTTGTATACAAAATATGGATAAGAAATTGGTCGACAAAATCATAACAATTTAAAAGTTTTCAAAAACATTAATGACTGTGAAGTCCAATAATATCTCAGGAGACAGAAAAAACATGATGTATATAAAGCTATATACTAAATGTATCTTATAATCATATTTTGAATGATTTCTTTTTAATTATCTGATAAGAAGATCCAAAAAGACTGGAAAAAGTAGAATAATAAGAATAACAAGTGAAAGTTCATGATGAGTGCATCTTATTTGTATAATCAAAATAAAAATGTATATATAGTTTTTAGTGATGTTTTCAAGTTGTAAGTTTTGTCAATTTCAGATAAAAAAATTACTTTAGCAATTTCATACTCATCTTATAGCTAAAGACGCCACTCTATGGCATGGTTTTCATGCTAAAACACATAAAAATGTTGTTTCCGCAGCCGACATGTTCAAACCCACATATTTCTATAATACAACTTTTTTGTTGTGCTACAGAATGCAGGCTGCTATGTCGCATTGCAGTACAGCATGTATGTCACATCGCAGCAAATACATTTTCCAAATTTGCACAGTTTATAAAATATTTATGGCTTGATAAGAGAGTTTGTATTTGAATTGGATGGAAATGATGTTTTCATTGGATTTTTTTTTTTTTTAAAGTATTGAAATGTTTAGATTTTTTAAAGTAATAATTCTAAGACTTTTTACAACATACTGTATTGAAGTTTTAATTGGGAAAATGTTAAATATCTATGTTTTTAGTGATTTGCAATTAGGTAACGTGTCAAGTAATGTACTGGTACTGTTCGTAACATTCCACAAGACAAAGAAGTAAAAAAGAGCGGTACCAAAAAAATATCCAGTAAGAAAAATACAAATATACATGATTTTTTGTAAATTTCATAAAAAGCAAATACTATAAACATGTTTAATAAATAAAGAAGACATTCATATGTGTTTGTTGTTGTTTAAAAAAAGTTTGAGTTTCTTTATTTTGTCCGAGTATGGTTACAATTTTGAATTTTTTTATTTTAGCATTACAAACAACAGAACCCTAACCCTAAAACTAACCCTAACCCTAAAACTAACCCTAAACCTAACCCTAAAACTAACCCTAAAACTAACCGTAACAACTTTTACTTTTTATTGTCATTCAGTTTGAAGTAAAAAATAGCTGTAATATTTCTTTGTCTGTAAAAAAAAAAAAAATGTAAAACGAAAAATAAAAAAATAAAAAATAGACTAAGAAATTTTACTTTTTATTACGATTATTATTTTTTAGTTAAACAACAACAACAAAAAAAGTTGTAACACAATTCAAAAAATATCTGATAGAAAATTGATAAAAAAAAAAGCCATAACACAAGTAAAAAAATATCTGATAGAAAATTGATAAAAAAAAGCCGTAACACAATTAAAAAAATATACGATAGAAAAAACACGAATCAAATTGTAATTTGATTTTATTTTACATTTATTATTATCATTTAAATTGTATATGTTAATAAAAATAATATTTATAAAAAACGATTTTGTTTTGTTTTTATTTTCGCATTACAAAAAAGCACAGCAAAATCATTATAATCAACGGCCCAGGAATGGTCATATTTTATAATTTTAACATGAAAACAGCGCCATACAATGGCATCTTTATCTATAAGACAAGCACCAGCAATTTTAACTCAAATAGTTTTTGAATGTTTGAAAATAAATTATCATTTTAATTCAACATGGGTGAACTTTTAAATGTGTGCAATTCTGGATAAGTGTATGTATGTATATTAAAAAAGAATAATTTTACATCAGTAATATTTTGGTAAATTATATGAGATGTCTCATTTGAATGCAAATAGTTTTAGATGTATAAGATGTTTAATGATTAATATAGAGATCACAAATTTTATGCCAAAAAAGTTTTTAGATCCTGTTTTTTAGCAGCACCTTTCACATGCCATCTTATCAATTCAGCCAGCAACATCTGAAAACTTTTGATCATAATGCCAAATGTTTCCTAATGAATTTTTATTAATTGCCTTCAGCTATGGAGATTGTTTAATTTTTATCATTAAAAACCTCATTCTATAAAAAATGTTTTTCTTCTATTTTAAGACTATTCTTTTTTCTTAGTATCATAATCAAAAAGAAATAATGATGGAAATAAAAAAATTTAAATTGCTGTTGAAGGTACAAAGGTTTTTCCAATTGTGTTGATATATTAATATAATCTATCAAAAAGTTATATTTAAGGCCTGTAGCAGATGACTTTCCTACATACATGTCTTCTACAGTAGTAATAATTACTTTCATGTTTATCAATGTTATTTTTTTGTGTTGTAATTCAAAAACAATTGTTTCATCAAAACATTTCATTATAGACAAGAAATATATTTTAATTCTTGTAAATTCTAAGTGCCTTAGGAGGAGATGGTTTTATACAGATAGAGAGAAATTGTACTTCTGTTAGTGATAGTGAGATAATAATTAAATATCAATACTTCTTAAGTGGTATTTGTGATTGGCTTACTGACTTGATTTCAGAAAAAGATACAATGCACTTATAAATCGTAAAATTACCTTACTTGTTATATTTTCATGCTATATATAATATTTAGTTTAGACATTTAAAATTAATATATAATAATAGCTTAAAACTTAACTAAATCTGTCACAACTGATTGTAGAAAAGCTTTTCATGGGTCTAGTTTATCATTTTATGCAAGGCTGTAGACAGCATATTACTTTTAATACACTGAATGTAATAATTAAATAAGATTTAATATGTAAACTTTAATTTAAACATAGCTCAATGTATGTGTAAACAAAGAAAGTAAATCACCCTCTCCAAGATTATGAATTAAAAGCATTCTAAATGTTGAAAAAAAATATCAAGAATAGAATGAATCCACCTATTGTTTATAAACATCAACCCAAGAATGGATGGATTTATTTTATTCTTGAACCTTTGTTCAACATTTGGAGTGCTTTTAATTTATAGCTTGGGAGAGGATTATTTATTCCCTTTGATTACATATACATTGAGCTATGTTTAATTTAAAGTTTACATATTAAATTTTATTTAATTATTACAGTAAGTGAGATGTTGTCCCCAGCTTTATATAAATGATTATGAGTTTAATCACTCTTAAGTGGCATTTTTTATCTGGTTAATAAATTAATTTTATTCTGAGTAACCAACAATGTTGACAAAGATATGCTTATAAACGTCACAGCTATTTTTAATATGGAGATTTATTCTATTCCTGATCCTTTTTTCAATTTAGAATGATACCAATTTATAATATGTGGGAGTGTGATTTACTCCCTTTGTTTACATATATAGAGAGAGATAAAGAAATTATAAAAGTAGTTATTATAGAATCATTATTGGTAGAAATGATTTAAATATAATCTAGATAGACATTTAAACTTTTTCAAACTTTTTCTTGCAACTAACTAAAAGATAAAAGAAAAAACTAAAATTTAAAAGTATGGTTCACATAACAGTTGTCTAACAAAATAAATAATGTTTTTTTTTCCAAAGATTTAGGACCATTTTGCCTGTAATGTGGTATTTAATTAAAGACAGGTTTATATGTTTTAATTATAAAAAAAATAATTATGCTGATTACAACAATAATGCATGCAAATCACAAAGGTTGCTCCAACAACAAATATTTCTTCAAGAAATTATAGATTAGTTATAAATTTTGGATTGTTTATTAAATCAAAGAAAGCTTACAGCCTAAGAGACCTAATGCTTAGAGCAATTATAAATAATTTAAAAAATATTTCCCCCTGAAAATTAGCTTTACAATCTTAAATTACACTGTTTATAATTGATTTACACCAACTAAGGAGAAAATTGTAAGTAATACAATATAGTATTTTCATGCTTGCTCTTAACTGTTATTAAAACAGACAAAACTCTCTATAGAGTAGTGCCACTCAGTGCAAGCCAGAGTAATCAATGGATACCAGAATGCTTGAAAATATTATTGTGTTTTCAATTTTATTCTCATAGTTTTGTAGTTTAGTAGAGATAAAATATGGCTGTGGAGAGTTGCATTACATTTTAAGATCTAGGTGCAGTGCTTTCAGATCCAAGACTCCTCACTGATGTAGGCCACAAGCCAGAAACTAGCCTGGGGATATTGAATGATTAGGTACTAGATAGGGATTTTATGCAAAGCCTTCTGGCATCCAGTGATTACTCTGACTCAAACTGAGTGGCACTACTGTATGGAGAGTTTTGCATGTTTTAATATATTAATAATCTGAGACAAGGTATTTGTAGTAGTTAATATCTTTTAAATTCACAAATATCAGTCTTAATTTTCTTCTTCTAAAAAAATTCATAAGCATAACTTTTTAATATTTATCTTTACTCTTACTAAATTTTTACTTCCATTTGATAACTTCTGTAACATTTCCTGAAGCTCTCAAGCATTATTTTCAAAAACAGCTACATCACCTTCAAAATCGAAATGACTTAAATAAGTTTAATGTATTTTTATTTCCTTAGCTTTTCATTTTAATCAACAGAATATTTTTTGTAAAACTGCTGTGAAAAGTTTTGAAGAAAAAAATCACATTATAATCATTATGCAATCTAATCATTATTGTTGCATTTCAATAAATATTCTTCAGAATATGCCAATATTGCTTGCCTATATTGCCTTTTTTTTATAATTTACAAATCTAAAGCATAATGACAATTTATAATCATTAATTCTTTTTATAACTTCACTAAAAACATGCATATGATAAACTGTTCTTCTGGTTGGTTAAATCCAATGTTCAATGTATACAAGGATTGTAATTATCTTAATAATGATTTTATAGAGAATTGATAGAAAATAAATAGATGTGTAATTTATATCTTCTTTATCACTTTTAGCACTGCATTCTTTCAGGCAAGTACTTTGCCAACATTTTGTTCTATTTCTTTACCTTCACAGATTTAATCATATGTCTCATTTTTCATATGTAAACAATGCAGGTGTAATAATTATTGAGTGTACTTTAATTCCTTGTTTTTTGTTACAATTTTAAATAAATGTTAAAACATTTAAACCAGAAAAATATTCATCACTTTAAAATATCTTTCATTCATACCGAGTATACTTTCAATACATTAAGTATTACTATCATACTTTTTTTTTGTTTTTAGTCTTGTTGCATTTTGCTACTATATGTACTTTCTTGCCATTTGTAAAATTTGCATAATTGCTATATAATTCCATAAAGAATTATTCAACTATTATGTCATCTCTTTTTTTTAGTAAAAGTTCAACCTTTCCTTTTTATTGCAGAAATAACATTTTTTCTAATACTTTTATTCTCTTCTTTAGCTTTTCAGCCTATTTACAATTACATTTTTTTATGTTTTTTTTTTCTTTTTTTTTTTTTTCATGTGTCAAAGCATCGGCTGGAAAGCGAACCCACAAACCTGGGACAACTGCTTGTAAGGTGTCTGTGCTGACCACTCGACCACCAATGCTTGACTTCTTATGTGGTTTTAACTCTTTTTTATACCATTTTACAAAAATTTAGATATTCAATTCTTCTTTATAGATAGTTTTTAAAAATGTTCATATTCTTTCTTTTCTTCATATATTGCCTTATTTTAATAGAACAATTACTGGTAGTTGTTATTTTTTTGTACCAGCTATTTTTATTGTAGTTCTTAATACTGTATCAGTTATCGCTTTATCGACTTTGTTCAAGTCTGAGCCTCATGGAAAATTTGTTAATATTTTCAAACTTTATTTGCAAATTCTAATTTAAACTCATTGAACTAATTCTGAAGATTAAAAATATCAATTGTTAATACTTTTTAAAAATAATTTTGGTCACTCTAATTTTGCAATATCTCATAATCGGTGATCATTTCCTCTGTTGAATCTCTTAAAAGCATTACAATCTTGATATATGTATTTTCTGCTAGTAAAAATGTAATATAATTTTGCTGAACCTTAATTTGAATGTTTTAATGCTTAGTTTTATTTAGCATTTTTTTCAAAGAAAGATTTCATATTATACAGTTTTTCTTTTTCTGCAAATTCTACAAGTCTGATTCCTCTTTTATTTCTCTCACCTACATCACTTTCATCTTTAATTATTTACCAATTCTGGCATTAAAGTCTGACACTGCAATTTTAAAATGTTGTTTTGTCTTAAAAAAATCATTTTGTACACCATATAAAAATCCTTTACAGCTTCATCCCAATGAAAACTAGTTTGGGCATAAACCTAAAATATAAGTATTTATTATCTTTAATTAAGTAGAACAACCAATTTTGTCATATTGTCTGATATACCATCAATCTGACAATATCATTCTCTTATTTTTTATTTATAATAAATTTCATTTCATTTGTGATTTCAATATTTATGGTGTTATAATAAAGTACATGTCTATTTTTTAAATCAAGTGTTTCTTCACCTTTTATTCCAATTTCACACAGTTCCACAACATTACATTTAATAATAAAACATTTTTTTTCTTAATTTATACAATATTTCTTCTATTCAAAAATGATCTGAAAGTGTAAGTACCTAAATAAATCACTCCATTAAATGGCAGCTTACTCACAGTGAATTTCTAGCATGATTGATCATCACTGGCCAATTACTTCCTTATCTGATGAATTTACAGCTTCTTGAAAGTAACAATCATAAGTTAATTTTATTTACCATGATTGTATATATATAAAAAATAAAGATTGAAGCTGTAGGAAATATGTAAAAGATGAATAAATAATAAGAAATACAACTGAAATAATATGTTTAATGATTTTCTAAGTCATCCTACCTTCAAAAAAATCTCAACAGGTTTAGAACTATCAGTAAACTAAGAAGAAAGACCATGGCAGTTCTTAATTTTAAGCCCAGGGATATAAAGTCAATAAACATGTCTAGTTGGATAATATATGTTTGGTATGCAATCCATACATGTTCATTTATTATAAGAATAATCACACAGTAATAATAATTGAAATAAGATAAAGTATAAAGTGGATATTGGGAATTTGTCATGATTGGATTGTTTAGGGCATTATAGAGTTCAAGGGATCTTCTTTCAGTTAATAACTTCTTTCTGCATACATAAACAAAATTAAAGAGAGAAAAAACCCACTTAGTAATTACTTATAAATTAATAAAATTTAGTTGCAGTAGGCTGTCTGTTTTTTTTTTTACACAAATCCAATAAAACTCTAAGCCATGGATTTCAGATTAATGGTATTTTAACCTGTATAATAAAAACAATTGAAAGTAACCAAGTAGCAACAAATCATAGTAAGTTTATAAAATATTTGTCAGTAATCTGATTCAGAATTAGCCTTAAATTTATACAATTAAATATATAGGAAAGAATATAACCATTTAACTGACTTGATAACTTATGCTTCATATACAAGAATTTGTTTGGCTTCAGATGCCTATCTTCAATCTGCTATCTCATAATTTCAAAATAATTGCAAAAATTTAATTTTCTCTTACTTAAGATTAATACAGTCACATGATAATATGTAGGTCAAGTGTGGTCTAGAATTAATGCAACTAATTTTGGTCAGACAATTAAAAAAATGGAGTAAAGAAATAAACTAAATTTTTGTGAGAAATTGTTATCAATTTTTGTATTAGAATGTCAATTTAGTTTGATGCTTTTATCAATTTTATTTAGTACTTAGGCCTTTTTTAATCCTAATTATATAATTTTGTTATTAGAACAATTGTTATATAAAAAAATAAACTTGCATCATTTGTTTGTAATTTGTATCTTCAATTCTGCTTTTAATCTTTTTAATTTTTTTTTTTAATTTTTTTAATGCTTTATCTTTTGTAATTATAAAACCATTTTATGACTTCTATTTTCAGTTTCTGTATAACATTGTAGAAAACAAACTGAAGATAACATACTACATTATAAATGTGAATATCTGTTCCATTAATGATTGATTTATTGCCCTTTTTGGGCTAATTTTTATGAAATATAATAATCAGCTTGGAAGATTGGTTTAATAGTTACTATAATGATAAAAATATATTAAAGAGTACTCATCATTGAAGTGTTTTGTATTCTTAGAATCCAATAGATAGACCTCAAAATTGCAAACAACTTCTATAAAAGTACATCCACTTAATATATTCATAATCTGGAGCTCAAATCCAGACTGGATAAAAATAATTTCAGGTTCCAAAAAAAATTTCATGTACCTATCCTATAATCAACTTAGCTAGCTATTAAAAGTTGGTCAGTAAATGAGTATCTAGCTGTTCTTATGAAAACAATGGAAAACGTTAATAGTTCCACCATTTGTGTTTTCCTTCGTTCTTCGGGTACTATTAGGAAGGCTTAGAGCTCAGCAGTGATCAATTTAAAAACTGTTTTACAGAAGCACATATATTACAGAATAATAAATTAAAAGTTAAATTTCCAAAAAGTGAGACTAAGATAAATGTCATGAAAACTAATTTAAATAATGACAATGACTGAATTATTTAAAAAATTTGAAAAACAATTTTTGTAAAACTTCATTTATATATTGTTTAGCATCTAATTAGATAACTATTTTTTGAATGCATTGACAGTAAGATATGTTTATATATTTTTAATTCATTTAATAACTACCAGCAGCATATAATTTCATTTAAATTTTGATATTTGAAAACAAAACATAGCCTGCAGCACCAAGTTCGAGGTTTATTTTGCCAATCTATTACCAAATAACTGCCAAACATATTCTTCACTTTGTTAAACCGAGAAATGGAAAAATTAATCACGTGAACTCCTATCTCTTTATTTTGAGGTAAATATGATATTTTTGATATAAATATCTTACATAAAGTAAATGCATTAATTATACTTTTTTTTATTTGATAATAAAGACAGTATTATAACACTAAATACTAATATATATCTGTCAAAATAAAAGCAAAATAAAATCCATTCCTATTTTAATTTTTTTATAGTTTTTTTTTAATGCAATAATAATAATAAAAAACAAGATCTTAAAAGTTTAGACGGTTCATATTCTCTTTGTGTGGCGTGTGCAACCCACGCTTTTTCTATAGTTGTTATATTTAAGCAGCGCATCTTCTGTTCGATCATGCATAGCCGAGGCTGACTGGCCTGCTTGCCGCGTGCCCCGCAGCACGCCGATCTTGTTTATTAGGTCCTATCAGAGATGGCGTAATGCCGGCAGCTCGGGCCATAGGAGGAAAGCAAACGGTAAAAATATGCGCAGCGGGAATTAGATATTATTCATGATCTGTGACATCGTCTATTTTAATCTTTAATTTTTAATAATAATTAAAATAAACAACTAAGTTTATAAAAATTAAAAATATTCAAAGTATTTTAATACAAGAAATATTTGCAAATACTTTACCTTCAAGTAAAGTATTATTTACCTGGTTTAAATATGGGCTGTTTTTTTTCTTTTAAAAAAGAGATCGTTTTCAGTCTGATTAGAATATTAGATAGCTATATTATCACGAGTAATTATATGAAAAAATTAGGTTGTTATTTTTACAGGTCATCGTTTTACCCCGTAGTAATAAAAAGAAAGAAGACAAAATAAAATTTTGAAATATTTTAAATAGCGCGAACATAAACAATATATATATAAAATGGAAAAATATACAAAAATTACTCATATACATGGGTTTTAAGTTTTCAACTTTAATTAAGCAATTCTGTAATATGTTGCTGTAATCTATTAAACCATTTTTATCTTTAGCTATATCATAACCTAAAAACCTTTGATATGGTAGGTAAAGTGTCACGACGTAGTTTAAACTTTAGATCTCGATCATGTATCTAATTATTCTTAGCTAGAGAATAAAACATTGATGAAAAACTACTTATCACTGGGTAATTAGAAAGCTGTTAAATGGAACTTTTGCCCTGCATTGGGCTACTTAAAAGATTTTATTTATTTTATAATCAAGAGAGTCTTGGATATGCGTCATATTGTCGGTTCATAGTAAATTCAGTTAGTCATCTATAAATAATGTGATGCGTCTGGAATTGTAAAGCAAAAAAAAAGCCTATAGATGATTTGAAGGAGAATAATGATTAATTTTCTTCAAACACATAAAAAGAGATGTAAAAAGTCTTTACCCTGGCATAAAGGCTATATGTTATTCATGTATTCTCAGATAGAAATAGTCTGCTACTTCTTGATTCACTCTATTTTAATTTTGAAGAGTTACTGTTTTGTTGTTAATTATTCTAATATCTCTGGTATTAATGATTCATCTGATAAAATGAAAGTTATTTCCCTTTAAAAATGCCATCATAAGTGTATATTTGCTTGGTTTATAAAAGTCTTATTCTGTTAAGATTTTTTACATTATCATGTATGATTTGATGTCTTGCTACAATAGCAGGTTCTGAACCCAAATTTCATATCATGCACTAGCTCTGCCATCTCCCATGCTTGAACTTGTTATTATTACAATCTCTCTATACATTGCATTTGATCACCAATAAAATTACTGATATATTACATCAGTAGATTTATTTTTGATTTTAAAATATATTATTTCAAAAAATAATATTATGGTTGGATGTTTAGCACATCTTATTACTGCATCCATGATTTGGAAATTTGTATCTGAGAAAAATTTGGTACTTGTTTAAGCTAGCTATGGCCTTTGAAGCAAGTCTAGAGTTTCTTCAGCAGTGGTCTAAAATCAAATTAGCTTAGAACACAATTATTTGTTTCAGATATGTTGATTAATTAAATTAATTTCATGCTCTGATCATAAATAAAAGTATTATTATAATATAATTTAATCCACACTACTACAATGAAAAACCTCAAGATATAATAATTAAATCATTCATCTACCATGTTAATAGCTTAAGGTTCAAATTCAGATTAGATCATTATTATCATCTACATCTTTAACTGATCACAGTATTCTCTGACTTTTTTATGTTCTTAATAAATGTTGTCATTTGATCTACATACTTGGACTACTTAGGTATTTTTTGATTTTCTTTAATTTTTTTTATCCTGTATTTTACTTTAACAATTCTTTGTGCATATTATATAACTCAATCAATATTGTTTTCTTTTTAATATAATAAATAGAATAGGCTCTTCACTACTTAATTTATTAGTTAGAATTTTTGTCATTTTTTCATCCAATCAATTCTTTCCATTTTAAAAACTTAAGTGTAAAATCTATAGAGGGCTGTTGACCAAATAGTGAAACATAACTATATCTTGAAAGGCAAAATCACCATTTTCTCAAATAAGTAACTTTTATTTTTTTTGTAAAATCAAACTTTATCTTAGCAATCTTTAATTTCTTCTATATTTCTGAACTCTTTTATTATGATATACATAATAACAAAAACTATTTATTTGATTTACTATCTTTCTTTTTTTTATTGTCTGAAATAATTTTACTATGGTCATTAATGTTTATATTTTAAATTTTGTTGTCATTACATAACTTTTAACTGTTCTATTAATTTTAATTTAATGTAGTTTATAAAGATTTTTTTAATAGTGAAATATTAAATTATGTGCATAATTTAATAGAAATAGCTCCTTTCTAATAATATATATATTTACATATGATTAAATATTTCTATGGATTATTATTATAATAAACAGAAATGAGGAGATAATAACCATGTAAATAGAAATAATCTTTAACCTTTGATGTTACCAAAATATTATCCATTATTACTAATTGGCAATCCCTGAGGCCAAACCAGGTTTTTTCATTAAATCTATTAATTCTTTTGTTGAAGTAAATGAGGTCCTCTTTTACTTCAACAAAAAACTCAAAACAAAAGAGCTATTATAGGTTCAATAAAAAAATTGTTTGAGTAAAGATTGTCAATTAGTAGTAATAGATAATTTCTGGATAACATCAAAGGTTCTAGATTATTTCTATTTAATGGATATTATCTCTTTAAATTTTTTACATGTTTAATCTGGATCAATTGATGATTGCTGGTTTAGTATGAAATACGTATATTGGTGATTATTTATCTTTTCAACATATATGTGTTCAAGTGTATCAGTTTTATGAGATAGTGTGGAGAGTGGTGGTGCATGTGAAAGTCTGTGCTCATATACCCTATATATTACATATATAAACACAGGTATATAATAAGTATGTGTGTTTCAGTTTTTACATGTTTCAATAATTTGGCCCATTATTTTCAGATTGAAAAGTCATGAAATAACAAACATGCCTTTTTAACACTCCATCAATTTAAATTGTTTGTTAAATTTTTTATTAGTATACTCACTGACTTTTATATGTGTTGTTAATCAGTCTCAAAATTGTTTTATTAAAATCAATTATTTTGAGTATAAGGAATTGTTTATTGCATGATATTTAATCAATTACTTTTTAAAAATCAATGTAACAAAGTGTTTTTCTCTATTCTATCATTCTTTCTGCTAAGAACAGCAGAATACCTATTGGTTGTTTTTTTTATTATTGCATAAGTTCTATTTTTTGCTTTTCCTTTGATCCCTTTAAAAATTAACTAATGAAGCACTATTTGATACTAATTGCAACAGGTCACATTGATCATTTATAATACCAAAATAATTATGGATGTAGTGAAGTCCATAGATCATACTCTATTCTGGAATATATTATTAACCAAACCAAAAAGTTCTTTGTGTAAAATTTCTTCTGCTATTTTGATTAACTAAATGGGTGGATTATCAATGTCTGTGGTTCTTGGATTAAAAATAAATCACAGTGCACTTTTAAATTCTTGTTTTTCTCAATAAAAATTGCATCAATACTACATAGATTTTACTCTATTTAAGTACAAAGAAAGCCATTTTTATTAGATGATTTTTAACATTTAAGATAGAGTTAAATTATAAGTAGATGATGAATATGGAATTGTACTCTATATCACCAAAGAAATTTATTGCAGTTCATTTACAAATAAAGTTATATTTGGTTTATCACCACCATTATTTTATAATTATATCCAGGTCTAAATAACTTCAACTTTTGACTTACTAACATATGTACATATATGTACATATATATTATTTAACCTCATTT